>CM024762.1:118150981-118191484 GCA_014218235.1 Colocasia esculenta
TTGAATTCCTCTTTGAACTCATTCCACGTGAATTGTCTATCCGCCCTAGTGGCTTCCACGGACTTCCACCACGCACGGCGTCTCTTTCCAATTGGAAAGTAGCAAGCAGTAATTTATCATCATCCGCGCATTGCATGACATAGAAGATGCATTCAGTCTCCTTTAGCCAGTGTTTTGCCTCATCAGGATCAGTTGTCCCACCAAACTGTGGTAGATTCATGATTCAAAAATTTCTATGTAAGTCTCCACTCCCTGATTTTTGCCGCCTTGAGCAGCTTGCAGTAGAGCTCTGGTCAGATCTTGAATTGTCTGTTGCATGCCACGCAGTTGTGCACGCTTCGCTGCCATTGTTATTGTTCAAATCCCTTCACAAAAGGGGTATAATAGTTAATAGGCTATAATATCATTAGTTTGTGCATGTGTGAATTTAATTTTAACTAGTTACCCATAGTTCTACCCATATCTCACATAAGTATGATAATTGACTTTAGTCGAGGCAGGTCATCCTAGATTATCCTATACTTAAGAACAACCTACAATTTGATACCACAAAACTATAACGCCCCAACGCGGAATATCGGAGTGAGCTTAAATAAATAGTATCGAGCGTAAATAGACATCAAACCATTGCACAATTTGGAATTATAACATCCCTTCCTCTTGGTCAGCCACCTTCTGATGAAGGTAGCGTCGTATTGAGATGTCGCCTTCTGAAGGCGACGGAATGGCTGTCGCGTTCTACTTTAGAACACGACGGTCAGGTCATCGCGTTCACCTTTTGACCATAGCATGCACTTTTGTCGTCTTGCTGTCGGGACATGTGTCATGCCACATGCATCCTGAAGGCAACATGCCAGTCGTCGCGTTCATGGGTCAGGCCTATGAGGGTTACACGTGGCGAGTCCATTAGTCAGGTTTGACCAGGACTTTGGGATCGCGACAGGGTAGACGTCGTTGTAATCACAGGGTTGCGCACCCCTCAAAACACACAACATGAAATGTCACAGCGTAGTATATGGAATGTCATCACCACCTAACATGTTGCCCTAAGATATGAACGAAGTCTATAGGCTAACATGCTAGGAAAAGGAAATGAGAAGGACCACTTACTGGTGTCGCGACGGGGTGACTCGTCGCGATCTGAAGCTTGTCGCGATGCCCCGACCAGTCGCGTTCTTGATGATGATCAGTCCATCCCCATATAATTTTATTTATTATATGTAATTTTTGGTGATTAACAAAACCTTAATAAATATTTTCTAACAACCTTTTATGAATTTATCCACAGGAAATAAGTCAAGCAAAAACTATAAGTAATCCTTACTCACTATTACTTGAAGTTTAAAGCATGTATTCATTCTAAGCACACATCGATTTCCTTGATAGAACATCGGTTTCACAAGTGAAATAACGATTCAGTCGCTTTATCGATTTCATAAGTCACTTAAACAATGATTTGATCATTGGAACGATTTGATAAGTTAAACAACGATTTGATCGCTGTAACGATTTGATAAGTTAAACAATGATTTAATCGCTCTAACGATTTCGGTCTCACATCAATTTCGGTTTACTTAAACACGATTTCATAAGAGAAGCATCGATTCGGTCACAAACAACGATTTAATCGAAACAACAATTTTCTCTCACTTAAACAACGATTTGATCGAAACAACGATTCTCTCTCACTTAAATAATGATTGATCGAAACAACGATTCGCTCTCACTAGAACAACGATTTGGTTGCAAACAATGATTTGCCTTTACTAGAACAACGATTTGGTTGCAAACAACGATTTACCTTTACTAGAACAACGATTTGGTTGCAAACAACGATTTGCCTTTACTAAAACAACGATTTGGTCGCAAACATCGATTACTTTTACTCAAACAACGATTTGTTTACACAACGATTTCCTTATCATCAACATAGACTTCACTTATAGATGGATTACTATCACATCGATTTCATTTCAGCATAGATTTCATTTATTATGGTTATAACATCGATCTCATCAACTCTCTTCACAACGATTATGTTTCAAAGATATTGTCATATATATTATTATCTTCTCAGATAATCTTGAAAATGACTAGTCTTCATGATATTCAAATATATTTTCAAAACTCTATAGAGTTCAAATCTTCCCGCGTATACCATTGTATCTTGCACCTCTGAACATTTATTGTGATTGTACACATTTCTGCACGTCACATATCTGGATACGTTCTACACCTGTGTTTCAATAGCAAACACCTTTCAGGGTGACAAAATGGCATTTCTATTTTGGTGTACATTCTTATAGCATGCATTCTAACGTTGACTGACAGCATAGAGGCAGTATAGTTGTCTGTGTTTTGGTATTTATTGCGTGCATGTCTTTGCCAGTACCATATCTTACAACATTGGATAATCAGAAGTAAAAGATATCAGGATGAATCTTCTCTTTGCGTGCACATCTCTCTGAGCATTAATGACTGCAAGCTTACCTGTTCCACACCTTGGACCATACAGTCTAACGTGCTTCAAACATAGAGACAACGGACACTTCAACGGCTATTTTCTCAAAAGAAGATATATAGAAGACTGATGACTCCATGAAGCATACACAGATACACTGAGAGACAAATAGATCCTCTAACAACTCGCGAGCATCAGAAAGAAGAGCTCATTCACTTCAGTCACCAACCTTCAGCTCTTAGCTCTCAGCTTTCACTTGCTTAGTCTTTCGAGAGCTCTTGTTGTTCTGAGAGTTTTTCTTATTGCAAATCTTTGACTCTCAGACACTGCCTCGATCAAGCAAATTCCTATAAGCTTGGTCTAGGGTCCATTCACCTTTTTACTCACATTCTTTGTGTGTTCCTCTTCGTTTGTGAAGAGAAGACCTGTAGGGAACAGGTGGTAGTCATTCCATTCATTGAAGAAGGAAGATCTGTTGCATCAGGTGTTGTTTTGTACCTCTTCGGGTTTAGAAGAGAAGGCCAGCTGTTACTGGATGTGTAAGAGTCCTTAAGGGGGACATTACCCTTGGTTAGTGAAATGCCAAGTTGTTGCTTGGGGACTAGATGTAGGACTCCTTAGGATATGAGATCCGAACTAGGATAAAATTTCTTGTTGTTGTGCGATTGTTTGTTTGTCTTCATTCTTACTAACTCTAACCATTGAACTTAGTGTTTTCTATTAAGCTTCTTATTGACAGGTTTTACTCTAAAAAGAATTTTTAGCAATCCATTCACCCCCCCTCTGGGCTTGCTAGTTGGACAACAAGTGGTATCAGAGTCAAGTCTCTTCAAGAAAGAAAATCTCACGGTCTGAAGAGCAAAGATAAATGGCAGCTCAAGGATATGCAGAGGGTCAGTCCATCAACAGACCTCCTCTATTTGATGGTGAAGACTACAACTACTGGAAGACTCGAATGGAGTTCTTTCTTCAAGGTCTTGATTTCCAACTTTGGTCTATTATCGAAGAAGGAGACCTAGTGGTACTCAACAATAGGGAAAATTGGACAGACGAAGACAAAAAGAAAATATCACTAAACAGCAAAGCAAAAAGTATACTGTGCTGTGCGCTGAGCAAGAAAGAGTTCAATAGGATCTCAGCATGCAAATCAGTAATGGAAATGTGGGATAAGCTCAGACTTACATACGAAGGAACTGACAAGGTGAAACAAGAATAGACATCTTGGTAGCTTAATATGAAAGATTCCAAATGCAATCAGGAGAGTCGATCACACAAATGTACAACAGATTCACAGACATCACCAATGGTTTGGCTGGGCTTGGAAAAGCCTATGACATTGGAGATATGGTAAGAAAGATATTAAGATCCCTACCAGCCTCATGGACTCCAAAAGTGACAGCCATTGAAGAAGCAAATGACCTAAGAAGAATGTCACTTGAGAAACTTATTGGGTCACTAATGGCCCATGAGATAAACATGGAAAGGCTTGGAGAATCCTCCAGTAGGAAAAAACATAGAAACGCACTAAAATCCACAGAAGGCAGCTTAGAAGAAGAATCAGAAAATGAAAGAAGTGATGAAAACAGCGAAGATGAGGAAGCTTTTCTCTCTAGAAGACTGCAACGTATTCTAGCCAAGAAAAAGTATCAGTCAGGGAGAAGGTACTTCAAGAAAGGAAAAAACTTCAAGAAGTCCGAAGTCAAGGATGTTAAGAAATCAGAACCCATATGCTATGAATGCAAGAAGCCTGGACACATTAAGGCTGTGTGTCCAAAACTAAAGAAGACAGAGTTCAAGAAGAAGGACAACTCAAAGAAGTTCAAAAGATACAAAAAGAAAGCCATGGCAGCTGCATGGAACAATGAGAGTGACTCAGACAGTGAGTCAAGCTCCAGCGATGAAGAAGAAGAAAAAGCCAATCTGGCTTTCATGGCAAGCATTGAAGACAAGGTAACCTCTGACTCATCTTTCACTTCATGCAATGAATCAGATTCAGATAGTCTAGAAGATGCATTCAATGATTGTACAGTAAGTATAAAGATGTATGTAAGCTATTAAAAACCACCAGAAAAATTATGTATGCTTAGAGATCACACTAAAATATAAAAGTTAAAAATGAACAGATAACAAACCTGGAAAACCAGGAAACTATAAGTAAGCTTAAGAAGGAAATGACACACTAATAAACAACAATGAATATCTAATTAATACAATTGGAAATTTCACAAATGGTAAATCATCTCTAATATTAAAAGGAGCAAGAAGATCAGAAAAAATCATGGTTTATGATACATTCCACTAGACAATGAGGAAACAATCATTCATCCTAAAATCTATCCAACACCAAAAATTTGTAGCCGAACAAAATATTAACTATAAATCTAACATTAAATACAGGCCAATTAAAGCAATAAATAATATATCATGCTGTAGTCATTGCAATAAATTAGGACACACTAAAATAACTTGTACAACTAACACTTAAAGTGGATTCCTAAAGGAAAAAGTGAGGAAACTAACCAGCAAGGACCCAAAAGAACATGGGTACCTAAATCTTAGTGATCTATTGCAGGGAAGTCTCAGAGCATCAAAGTGGTACCTGGATAGCGGGTGCTCAAGGCACATGACTGGCAACAGAAGATTGTTCTCGCACATCAAAGAAGAAGAAGGGAGAGTAACCTATGGCGATAATGGAAAAGGATCAGTAATAGGTGTGGATCTGTTGGAAGTCAAGACAGAACCCTTATAGAAGATGTCCTATGCGTCAAAGGACTCAAGCACAATCTCATAAGCATCAGCCAGCTGTGTGATAAAGGTCACCAAATCAAATTTCAGGAGTCTAAGTGCCTTATTATGAAGGATGGTGTAACTGTGTTCGAAGCCAGCAGAGAAAAGAACCAGTATGTACTGCATCTAGAAGAACTGAAGAATCAAGACATTTGTCTAGCAGTAAATAAAGATCAAAATGCAGAATTATGGCACAGAAGGTTAGATCACTGCAGCTTGGATGGAATAAGAGAGCTTATCAAACATGATCTAGCGGAAGGACTACCAAAATAAGTGCAAGATTGGATAGCATCTGTGGACCATGTGCAAAAGGGAAGCATGCAAAATCCTCCTTCAAATCAAAGACAGTGGTTACTACCTCAAAACCACTAGAATTTCTACACATGGATTTGTTTGGACCAATGAGAACAACTAGCTTGGGAGGAAAGAATTTTGGATTTGTGATAGTTGATGATTATTCAAGATTTACATGGGTATCCTTCCTAGAACACAAAGATGACACATTCGAAAGTTTTGTGAAGTTCAGTAAGCTAGTTCAAAAGGATAAGAAGTTCAGCATAATAAATATTCGCTCAGATCATAGAGGAGAATTCCAAAATGACAAATTTGTAGAATTTTGTGATGATCAAGGTATAGAGCACAACTTCTCAGCACCAAGGACACCTCAGCAAAATGGAGTAGCCGAGAGGAAGAATAGAACCTTGTTGAATATGGCCAAAACTATGCTATCAGAATACAACCTTCCAAGATATTTCTGGCAGAAGCTATCAACACTGCTTGTTATATTCTAAATAGAGTTATGATCAGGCCAATCCTGAAGAAGACCGCATATGAACTGTACAAGCAAAGTAAGCCCAAGATCAGTCACTTCAAAACATTTAGATGTCCATACTTTATTCATA
The DNA here is from genome assembly GCA_014218235.1 of Colocasia esculenta. Lineage (NCBI taxonomy): Eukaryota > Viridiplantae > Streptophyta > Magnoliopsida > Alismatales > Araceae > Colocasia > Colocasia esculenta. Next base: position 118,157,132 of record CM024762.1, read on the forward strand.
ACAATGATAAGAGAGACATAGGTAAGTTGGATTCCAATTTGATGAAGGAATCTTTATGGGGTATGCTTCCAAACCCAAGGGCTATAGAGTTTTTAATAAACAAAGTTTACTAATTGAACAAACTGTTCATGTTATTTTTATGAGTCTAACCCTTCCTTGAGAAAGGAAGTCGATAGTGATGATGAAAATGCAGAAAATCTCTCCAAGAAACTGAAGGAAACATCCATCAAAGATCATGAAGATCCACCCTTGGAAGAGCTACAACAAAAAGAAGTAATTCATAATGATCTTCCAAAGGAATGAAAATACAAGAAGGATCATCCAAGAGACAACATCATTGGAGATCCATCAGTTGGGGTAAGAACAAGAGTAATGTTATACCTAGCGATTACTTAGCATTCATATCTCAAATTGAGCCAAAGACAGTCAATGAAGCACTGTCTGATGAATCTTGGATTTTAGCCATGCAGGATGAACTTAATCAGTTCAAAAGAAACCAAGTTTGGTCCCTTGTTCCGAGACCATCAGATCATCCTGTGATTGGCACAAATGGGTGTTAAAGAACAAATTGGATGAAGCTGGTGTTATCACTAGAAACAAGGCTAGACTGGTTGCTCAAGGCTATTCCCAAGAGGAAGGCATAGATTTCGATGAAACCAATGCACCAGTAGCTAGACTAGAGGCTATTCGAATTTTACTTGCTTATGTATGTGCATTGGATTTAAAACCTTTTCAAATGGATGTAAAATCTGTATTTTTGAATGGATATATAAGGAGGAAGTCTATGTAGAACAACCTCCTGGGTTTGATGATGTACATTTTCCAAATCATGTTTTTAAATTCCATAAAGCATTATACGGTTTAAAGCAAGCACCTAGAGCATGGTATGAAAGACTTAGTGCATTCTTGTTAAACCATGGTTTTATCATAGGACAAGTAGATAGTATATTTTTATTAAATCAAAAGTCAAAAAATATTACTTGTGCAAATTTATGTAGATGATATCATATTCGGATCTACTGATGAATCCTTGTGCAAGTATTTTGAAAAGCTCATGCAGGGAGAATTTGAGATGAGCATGATGGGAGAGCTCAACTACTTTCTTGGACTGCAAATCAAGCAAGGCAAAGAAGGTACACATATTTGTCAAGTAAAATATACCAAAGAATTATTGAAGAAATTCAAGTTCGACTATGCTAAACCACTGTCCACTCTAATAAGCACATCCACCAGGTTAGACAGTGATAATGATGGTAAGAAAGTGGATCAAAAACTCTATAGAGGCATGATAGGATCGTGCTTTACTTGACAGCTAGTAGACCTGATATTTTATTTAGGGTATGCATGTGTGCAAGATATCAGGTTGATCCTAAAGAATCCCACTTAATATGTGTAAAAGGATTTTTAGATATTTAGCTAAAACTCATGATCTAGGTTTGTGGTATCCAAAGTCATGTGAAATTAGTTTAGTTGGATATTCTGATGCTGACTATGCTGGATGCAAGGTTGATAGAAAAAGCACTAGTGGTAGTTGCCAATTCTTACAGGATGCTTATTTCATGGTCTTCAAAGAAGCAAAATTCAGTGGCATTATCAACAGCTGAAGCTGAATACGTAGCTGCTGGGAGTTGTTGCACTCAACTCTTATGGATAAAACAACAGCTTGAGGACTATGGATTGCACATCAAGACCATCCCATTGCTGTGCGACAACACAAGTGCGATAAATCTCACCAAAAATCCAGTTCAGCACTCCAGAACAAAACACATAGAGGTCAGATATCATTTTATTAGAGATCATGTAGCAATGGAAATATAAATATTTCTTTTATAGATACTTTAAATCAGTTCGCATATATCTTTACAAAAGCCTTACTTGAAGAGAGATTTACGTCTCTTAGAAGGGAACTAGGCATATGCAATGTGTAAAAGATATGACTGTATGTAAATAAAATAATAATTTTCAGAATAAAATCCTACCGCTGACTTAAGCAAATTCTGTATGTTTGCGTTATCTTCTCCACTTTTGTCGTTATCTACATTTATTGTTCTGGCATTTCAAAAAGCACCTTTATGTCCTACCGTTAAATCTGTAAGTCATGTCTTATCAATTCCATCTCTCTCTTATATCTCTTCCGATTTGCCTGAAGTGATAAAACCCTATCGATTCCGGAATACTCTATATGCGATTTCGAAAGTTCTCTCTGTTTCCGCAAAAATTTCTTGAGGGCTTCTATTCCATTCCTCCCCACGATCCTCCAGAAACTCTCCTTATTCAAATCCATGGCTGCTTCTAGGGTTCGGCACTGTAGGCGGATACAATGTTGCCTTCCTCACATAGAGCAGTAGGAAAGATTTGCAGTAGTCAAGATCAAGTTGTGTGGTTAACAAGGCAGTGGATATTGCCGATTTAGAGAAGATGGGATGCACAGTGTAACATCGCGCATTTTTCGGATCCTTCCGAATCCTTGTTTAGTGGTTGTGGAGGCCAGGGTATGGCCAATGACGTGGTACAGGTGTTTTACGCAAGTTCTGGGGCTTTGTGGGCCGACAGTTTGGGCCCAAAGCACCTGTTGGTTCACAGTCTGTGAATGCGACAGGCCTGGACGTCGCATTCTGAACACGACGGCCCTAGGGGTCACGTTCTGTTTACTGCTGTAAGGCGGTCATGTGTGCATGCGCACCGCATGTCGCGTGCTGGGCGGCATGCTGACATCGGCCTTGTAAGGCGACGCCCTACACCGTCGCGTTCAGATCGCGATGGAGGGGTATGTCGCATTCTTAACCGCAATGCATTTTTTAAGCTGGTTGGGCCAAACAGAGCTGCAGTAAGCTCTGCTCGGCCAGGAGAAGCTACTGTGGCGATTTTCGGGGCGATTCGACTGTTTGGTGGCGTTTTGGCGTGTTTCCGCCGCAAGGATCTTATGTGGAGCGGGGGGGGAAACGCCAGGTGTTGCCGTACGTCGCGTTGTTTGCGAAGGTAGGGAGATTCTTCCCGTTTTACATCATGAAATCATGTGTGATGCAGTGTGGGCTATTAGTTTTAAGAACAGTAGATATCATGCTAGGGTACTCAATAAAGCATGAAAAATAGAAAATAAACATAGTTTGCATAGTTGGTGGGGGTGATCTGGGGAGAGCATTCCGGATTAGGGTTTCCGCCTGTGAAGGTGAACAGAGCCCCTTGTTGCGTTCAGAACACGACAAGCCGACCCGACGCGTTCAGGTTATGAACGCGACATGTCGGGGGTTGCGACCAGAAGGCGACAGTTGCCTATGTCGCGACCACATCCGAAAGGTTTGTTTGTGTATGTTAAAATGACGTGATTATCCGATTATCGATATTTTATGTGCATGGCTAATATAAGTGGTGCAGTGGCACCTGTAGCACTCGTGAAGCATGTTGTTGACGTGGCAAGCATGTTGCTCACGAAGTGAGCATGTTGTTACGTGGTTGGCGTGTTGTTCACGCAGTTAGTGTACGATTCATGTTTGTTGACGTGGTGTTCACGTGGTTTGTGCAGAGTGCACGTGGTTTGTGTTGTGCGTGGCGAGTAGTACGACGCCTACCGTGGTTACTCTTCAGTTGGGTGCCCAGGTTCTCTGTGAGCCAGGCACGTGTGTTTGTGCTCGGGACTTGTCCTGGTACTTGTGTACCATTGGGTATGGGTCATCTCTCTGGACACCCTCACTCCTGTGTTTGAGTTGTACGTCCGGCTGAGGAAAGACGACAGTGGGACAACGATGTGAGAGTTTGTTGTTTGCGCTTGTAGCGCGCTCGGGTTGGGGTGCGAACACCAGTAGACGTACTGGGCCCCAGCTAGTCCTGTTTTCCAGTGCCTCACTTTAGGGAGCTGGGCCAGAGTCTCTAAAGGTGCCAGGCATGGGCCTGCCGCAGTGTGGTCCGCAGGTGTGGTGTTGGTTGGACTCCAGTAGTTTTGGCTTGTTCTAGTGGAGCGACAGCTGGACCTTTCGTGTGGCTGCGAGGCTGAGAGGTAAACCTGTGTGGTTTGTCCAAGTTAGTTGCTGGTGTCGCGAACCAGTTTACGTGACTCGGAGTGTGGCGGTCTTACTTTTGCTCGTACACCTAGTTTGGTTTGGCGTTTATTTATTTAAGTTGGTTTATGTTAACGGACAAATGGTAAGGGATATGTACAGTTTAAATCTTCTGCTCAGGTTAATCTATAAATTTCTAGCATAGCTTCCTGCTTCGTACTTGAGTTTGTTTGCTCGGGTTGTGGGGGAGTTTCCCTACTGAGTCAGTGACTTTCGAGGCTCACCCCTATTCCTTACAGGTAAAGGAGAGCAGGAGGTTTCTCTTCTGTCTTCTAGTTGGAGCCGCATCGCAGTGGAGTTGGGCCGACGCCTCAGCAGTGTAGACTACTCTTCTTTGTACCTCGGGGTATGCCCCAGGCTTGTGTACTTTAGTTTGACTGTTGTTGAAATGGCTATGTAAATCCATTGTAATCATATGTGGGATTTTGAATCTTATATCAGTGTGTGCCTTTGTGTTTTCACGGACTTGTGTGTGATATCCTTGGCGAGGCTGTCGGCTGGTTGCGAGAGGTGGAGTCAGATCAAGCTCGTTATTAGGTTAATGGGTTTGAGCGACGCAGTCCATCACAGTTGGTATCAGGGCAAGGTCTATGTAAATATCAAGGAACTGGGAATTACATAGCCCATTTCTACATTAGTCCACTGGGTAGTGGACCTGGTTTTGTAATGATTTGTTGGCATGTATGTGGTTGGAATGTGTTTGTGTAGGGGTTGAGATGGCTGATAGGAGAGATTGGGAGGTGGTGGAGATGAGCAGGAGGAGTCTACCCAACGAATGATAGAGAGAATATGGGAAAGCCTCACTGATATCCGAATGAGGATGGAACAGCAGGGAACTGGTACAGCCGACAGTAGCAGTACCACAGGTGCAGAAGGGGCCGTGCCAGTAGCACCAGTTCCACTACCACCAGGAGTGGAGGTACTCTTGTGGTACCTGTACCACCACCACCACCACTAGTGAGGGCAGTGGAAGAGCCGATGCTGCAGGTTGAAAGATTTTGAAATTACAGCCGCCTATCTACACATGGGGAACTAATCCAGACACATCTGAGCACTGGATACACGAAATTGAGAGGGTTTTGTGGACTATGAGGTGTCCTCCAGCAGACAGAGTAGTTTGGGCTACCTATCAGTTGCGGGGTTTTGCGCAAGAATGGTGGAGGTTAAAGATGCAGACCACTTTTGTAGACAGGACAGATGAGACTATGACATGGCCGGAATTTCTGAAAGTATTAATGAAACATTCTTCTCAATACAAGTGCAGCAAGCAAAAAGGGAGCAATTCCGGACTCTTCAGCAAGGGAATCTTCTGTTTTAGAGTACCAGATGAGGTTTATGGCACTCAGCAGATATGCGCCATATGTTGTATCAGATAATGCTATGATGGTCGAGTATTTCATTCGAAGATTGAGGACTGAGCTACAAAATGTGCTGATACCGCTTATGTGCAGGACTGTAGAGGAGGCAACCCAGAGAGCAGCCACACTGGAGAGGTCTGTTCGAGCTCGTCAGTTGGGGGAAACCATGTTCAGGTAGTTTTCGGTTATCACAACAGTCTTCAGGGATTAGTAAAGGAAAGGCTCCAGCGGGACCATCGTCCTTAGGTTTCAGCAAGTGGGGTTCAAAATTGAAGAAAATATTTAGAGGTAGAGGAGGAGGTCGCCAGCAGATGTTCCAGCAGGGGCGTGGCTACAGGCCAGAGGTGGAGGAGACTCAGTAGAGCACAGCCAGGCAGTCTATACTTCCACCAGGTTACAGATGCTATAATTGTGATCAGCCAGGACATTTGATCTGTAACTGTCTCTATCTAGAGAATAGGTTATGGGAGAGGAGTATAGTAGCAACAGCAGCCCTAGCAGCCACAAGTAGGTCGAGGTAGGGGAGCACTGTACCAGCGTGGTCGAGGCCGGGTTATGGCTATCACCCAAGCTCAGGCAGAGGCATCTAATTGATAGAAGGTATATTACCTATCTATGATTTCAGCAAGAGTTTTATTTGATCCAGGTTGTAATGGCCTGGATATTTATGCCCATTAAGGCTCCATATCCAAGTCCGCCTCCGTGATCGGACCGAAGTTTCGCAAGGGATAGCTTGTATACGTGTCCAGTAAGAATTTAAAAGACAACCACAACAATATAAGGACAAGAAAGTACATGTTCTCATAACTGCATATAACAATTTACAACTGTCCCAATACATTATTACATGTCCAATTTAAAAGTAAACTACCTGGGGCATACCGAGGGGGGAGCACAAGCTCGCACAACACATCTAACACTAACTGCTGGTGGTACAAGTCTACCACAACCCCTTCGCAAGCCATATAAACGGTAAGTCCTGAAAAGAACTGTAGGGGAGTGAGCCTCAACAAGTCACCGGCTCAGTAGGGGACCACCTAAAAACAACACACGAAACTAAAGAGACCTCAACCCCGAGGGTTTCACTGGCAACACCGATAGCCAAACCATATCATGCTCACAACAATACATGATTAACAACAACTAAACATAATCTTATCAACTAATACAAATCTCAGAACGGATGAGGAACAGCAGGACTAGTCCAACACCACTAGTCTGCTCAACAACTAATATGCCTAGGCCACAAGCCTCACAGGCAAACTACTACAACAACTAGTCGCCTAAGCTATAAGCCACACAGGCTAACCGTTGCCTAGGCTACGAGCTTCACAGGCGAACCTCAAACACCTGGGTAATAGGACCACTGACCAAGAGTTAGTCCAACATACCCCAAATCAGGTTATGTCGAAAGCCACACACAAGGTAGCAGGACTGGCTACAACGATGCCAATCCATCACACACTAAAACCATAATCGGAAGTTTACCCGAGGAAGGGTAAAACACAACGAGTGGTAGGTCTTACCACACGACCTCACGGAGCACAGCTCCACACACCACCTGAAAAGACTGGTACACAACGTACCACGAGAAATAATACCCATGAAGGGTACAGATACCTACCACCACGCAGGTACCACCACAAAGTGTTGCCAGTTGATGAGCCCAGGGGGGGGGGGGGGGGTGAATGGGTCTTTTAAAATTAATCTATATAAACCTGTAAATCAAAACATCACACAACAACGTTCTTCGATAGAGGTTAGTAGCAGGTTCGAAAGGGAATCACACAAGAAAACAATCACACAACACAAGAATTATCCTGGTTCGAACCTTCTTTCTAGGAGTCCTACGTCCAGTCCCTGAGCAACAACTCAGGATTCCACTACTAGGGTACGGTTCCACTAAGGACGCTACAACACCCAGCTCAGCTGGTCTTCCTCACACCCGAAGAAAATAACACCACCCTGGATACCCCACCAGGTTTCCTTCACAACTGAAGGGAAAACAACAACCTGGATACCACCAGGTCTTCCTTCACAAACGAAGGGAAACAACACCATGGATACCACCAGGTCTTCCTTCACAACCGAAGGGAAACAACACCCGGGATACCACCAGGTCTTTCTTCATAACGAAGGGAAACAACTCCTCAAAGAGAAAATGAATGAAATTCAAGCCCCTAGATCAAGCTTTAACAAGCCAGATCTGAAGCAACTAGCACTGAGAGCAATGAATCTAAACTAAGCACACTCTCAGAACTACACAAGCTCTCTCCATATTTTCACTAACAGTGAGGAGAGCAAAGAGCGAAAGCTAGGTGGAGTGAAGTTCTTGGCTCTGGACTTCTTGCCGAAGAATTTGAATGCTGAATGCCAGATTATCCTACTTTATTTTTCGTTGGTTGAATTATATCTTCTATTTGAAATAGTCCTGTGAAGTAAATGTTGTCTCTTGGATTGATAGTCGTTAGACTGTTTGACACTTGGAAGCTTCAACTATCTTTTATCCATTTGAGCACGCAAAGAGATAGGGTCTTCTGACGTCTAGGTCAACGTTGTATGATAGAAAGTCTTCAGGACCCTGCACACATTAAATGCTAGAAAAGCAGACAACTCAAAAGTTCTCTTGATGTCAGTATACGTTGATGTGAGTATTCACTAGAATACCAATCCCAAATAGCTTGTTTTAAAAGATGTATACATAGTAAGCACAATAATGGACGATATTGTCTGCATGCATGCGGGGGATACGTTCAGAACTCATAAATGTAGGAGTGACAGATAGATATATGCGTGACTTTGACTAGTCAATGGTTCAAGAGATAAGATAAATGTCAAGTCGATATAAAACATGAAACAGTGTCTATAGACTTATGAAATCGTTATGGAATACTAACAAGTCAAATCGTTAAAGCAATTTTAAGTGTTCAACAGGGAAATGTTATGAACACTTATCAAGTCGTTATGAGCTCTAAAGAAATCGTTGCGCAAGCGGAATCGTTGTGAGTGCTTAAAGAAATCTTTGTGCAAAGCAAATCGTTGAGTGCTTAAAGAAATCGTTGCGCAAAGCGAATCGTTGTGAGCGCTTAAAGAAATATTTATGCAAAGCAAATCGTTATGAGCGCTTAAAGAAATCTTTGTGCAAAGCAAATCGTTATGAGCGCTTAAAGAAATATTTGTGTAAAGCAAATCGTTATGAGCGCTTAAAGAAATCTTTGTGTAAAGCAAATCCTTATGAGCACTTAAAGAAATCTTTGTGTAAAGCAAATCGTTATGACAGGTAAGTCGTTGCGAGTTCTAAAGAAATTGTTACGGTAACTTATGAAGTCGTTACGACAGCAAGTCGTTGCGAGTTCTAAAGAAATCGTACGGTAACTTATGATGTCGTTACGACAGGCAAGTCGTTGCGAGTTCTAAAGAAATCGTTACGGTAATTATGAGTCGTTACGACAGGCAAGTCATTGCGAGTTCTAAAGAAATCGTTACGGTAACTTATGAAGTCGTTACGACAGGCAAGTCATTGCGAGTTCTAAAGAAATCGTTACGGTAACTTATGAAGTCGTTACGACAGGCAAGTCGTTGCGAGTTCTAAAGAAATCGTTACGGTAACTTATGAAGTCGTTACGACAGGCAAGTCATTACGAGTTCTAAAGAAATCGTTGCGATAACTTATAGAGTCGTTATGACAGGCAAGTCGTTGCGCTTTCTAAAGAAATCGTTGCGATAACTTATAGGGTCATTACGACATCGACTTGTTTAAAACAACATGACTTTCCAGTCTTATAAGAAAATAGTTATGAATTTCAACAGAAATCGATATGGACTTAGAGAAATATCATGTTGAAAAGATTAAAGCTTCAGAGAAGTAAAGCATACCTTATTGGCTTGTTTGACCTTGGTATTTTTCCTGTACTTAAAACTTATGAAATATTCATTAGATATTATGCTAAAATCTAGTTTAGTTTTGTTAATCACCAAAATACATATGTATTTAATTAATATTACATAGGGACAGACTGATCATCAATCTCCCCCTTTTTGGTGATGACAAATGAACAATAAGCATGGATGAAAAATATCTGAAATCAGTCTGAAGATAAGACATGCTAATTCTTCCTTAAAAATTATTGGAAGTATTTCAGACATGCTAATTTTCTTCCTTAAAAATTATTGGAATGTATTTCAGACATGCTAATTTTCCCCCCTTTTTGTCATTGAGCAAAAAGACAATCTGAGACAAAGAAAGAAGAGAAAAGATAGAAGCAGATGACAAGAGAATTTTATTAACTTTGAGGTGGTAACAGGTAAATAGAAGGCAGGAGACAAAAGAGAGGCAAAATGGGAAATGGTTCCCATGCCTGTGCTTCCTGCTCTTCAAAAAGAGTTTTAAAGACTCCAGAAAAGATACAGAGTAGGTTGGTCCCATGGAGGAAGCCATCCTTTTGATATGAAGATCTAGGTGTTTATAGAGAAGATCAGCATATGCATTCTTGTCCATGTTCATCTTGAGGAATCGACGAGTCCCAAAGCTGGCACAGGTGAGGAATTGGTCCATGGTCACAGGATAGTGATTGTGACAATCTCTGAGAGCTTTATGCAGGGCTATATATACTTTATCTTTCCTCCCAGACTTTGAAGGGGTCATCAACAAGATGTATAGAATTCATATCCAGGAAGTAGCTGGAGAAATGGCTGGTTTGCCTTCCCTGGCCTGAGCTTCATTGAATGCAAACAACTGCTGAGCTGACAGGGGTAGAACTTGGACCATTCTGAGGATGCCAACCTTTCACATTCAGACAGAATGGGGGCTAGAACTTCAGCACTTACATGCCCCTGGTGATATTCCCTAAATAGGAATCTAGGAAAAGCAACCAGGCAGCCTTTCTGTACTTTAATTCTGCCCATTACTCTGGCAAAACGCTCAAGATGATGGATCCTACAGAGGATTCCATGACAAGGAAATGGATTTGAGGAAGGCCTATCTCTTCAGGTACTTGGAGGGTAGCAAAATCTACCTGAACATCTGAAGTTTGAGAGATATCCGGAGTTAGAGCTGAAATGGCCTTTCTGAATTGGCTGAGCTGAACCTCTGGAAGTCTATGAACATATCTGTAATTGTTGAATAACATGAAATGCCTGATCATTTTGATTTCCTTTTGAATGTAGGGTGCCCAAAGTTCCCTATGATATATCCTGAACCACTCTGATAAGGTCAGGGAGTGGTCCCTTGGAGGGAATCTAGCACATTTGGCAAGAACAAATTTCTGAAGAGATCCTTGTGACCTTTGCCCCACTGGTCTTCTGATTTGGAGTGGGCAAGAGAGAAAATTTTGGATTTCTGATTTTGTAAGAGAAGTGTAGGGAAGAATGGTGTGCAAATGATCTGTGAGATCAAGAAAGGGAGGTTAATGATAGTTGCAAAGACAACCTTTGAGAGATATCTCTGTACAGTGAGTGATGTTTGTTGTCCACTGTGAGAGAAAACACAAATGTGGGTATTTGGGTTCAGAGGAAAGGGAGGAAGTAGAAGTAGTTTCCTCTTCTTGGGGGCAGGACTAGAAGGGTCTGCCCTATGACATGTTCACCAACCTCAATACAGACCTGAGGATCCCTTCCTCAAACTCATCCTTATTTGTTCCATAAAGGGAGAGTTAAGTTGGGCTCTTTCAGGTATGATAGTGATGAAAGAGGGTGGAGGAGTAGGATGAAGAAAAGAGTGGAAGTAGTTGGGAGGTCATCAACTGGTCCAATGGAAGGACCAGAGGAGGAGAGGGGCTCCAGCTGAGGATGCTAGAGGGGCCTCAAAAATAGGAGAAGGAGAAGGAATTGTAGAGGAGGTAGAAGATGAGGGGACTGAAATGGTGCTGGAGAGGAAATTGGTCTAGATTGAGGCTTCTTGAATGTGAGAGCAGGAGGAGCTGTAGGAGCAGGGTGGAGTTGGAGGAATAGGTGTGTGAGAGGGGAAGAGGGAGCTGGGGGCTGGGTGCCAAGACTTCTTGCCTCTTTCTGCACAGACTCACTCTCCAATGGCCCTGACCCTTGCTCAGATGGCCCTGGAGGCCCTTCAACCTGATCAGCTGGCCCAGATGGCCCTTGCACATTCACTGCTGCCCCTGCTGGTGCTGCTGCTGCTTCTGGCCCTATTGGCCCTGCTCTTCTGGCTGGCCCTGATGGCCCAGACACATTTTCTGCAGGCCTGAGCTGCTGGAGGAGGAGGAGCTTGAACTCCAACTGCCTTAATAATATCGAGAGCATGCCTTTCATGCTACTCATCTCCTATTAAACCATGTCATAGCATTTCTGATTTGAGCTAACTCTTTGTGGCTGAAGCTTGGCTCAGAAATATAGAATTTACATCTGACTGAGAGAACATAATAGCTCACCTTGCACATTCAGCCTTTCAATCACTGCTTCAAATTTATAACAATTTTCTGTTTGACCTGCCTCTCAAAAGGTGTATCAGCCAGGAGAGGAACTTCAGAGGCAACTTCTTTTCCTTTCTTCTTGCCTTCTTTTGCTGGAGGAGGTTGATCATCATCTGAGCTCGAAGAGCTTGCAGTCTCCCCTTCTCTGTCATCCAAATTTGGAGAGTCTCTATGCCTTTCCTCCTGACCATCAACAACTGGAGTTGCTTCTACTGAACCTTCTTTTGATAGCTCCCCCTCAATAGGAGCATCTTCTTCATTTGATACTTGCTCCCCCTGAATGGGAGCATCCGCCATCACAGAGTCACCCTGAGCAGCTGGGTGCTCTTGCTCTACTAGAACATCTTCCATTGGTACATCAATGTGGCCTGATGCCACAACCTCTTCAGCAACTCTGCCACTAGTTTCTAGAGTACTAGTGGTGGAAGGAATCGAATCAATAATATTTGAGAGAATAGATGCAACGACAGTTGAGGGTAGTGGGTCCTCAACTGGAATATATCCTCTGGGAGAATATCCTCAATTCTCCTCTCTGCAAAATTTAGAGCTAATTCTTCTGGAAATTCTGAAGCTGCTACTGATACTCTTCTTCTTCTACTGCAATTTCAGGATGAACTTCTGCTATAGAGGGGCCTGATGATTCTGCTGCTCCAACTGCTGGAACTGAAACTGACTCCACTGGCAATTCTGGAATCATAGCCGTTGATCCCATTTCTTGATGAACAACTGAGGTGTCGCCAATGATGGCTTCGCCTTCAGCAACTGAAGCCTTGGACCAGACACCATTTTCCATAGAGAAGCCACTCTTCTTCAGGTTCCTGAACCTGATTGCTTGGCCCATTTTCTCTACAACTGCCCCAGAAAGATCACACCGAAGTGTTGAAGATCTTGGAAGTAGGTGGGCATAGGACAGGGACACATTTAACTTGCTCTTGGTGTCCCAAATCTGATCTCTGGCAATTTCATTCTTTCCATCATCACTGCGGCCATATTTATCTCCTTATTTTGAATGGCCCAGTACATCATGTCAGAGTCGGCCTTTGTGCAAGATGAAAATGTTGCACTTCTGGGAACTAAGATTTGACATACATAAAATGAAGGAGGCGGTTGAAAGCAGTTAGTTGATTATATCAGCTTACCATCCCTTAGCTTGAAGCCCGGCCCTACAATTCCCAAACCTTTCACTTGGGCGTCCACAGTGTGAACCCCACTAAACCCGGAAGTCTTCACATCAAACAACATCTTCAGCAACTCAGGGTCTATTCTAATCAGGGTTCCCTTTACTGAAGAAACTAGGGACCCATCTTCCTCTGTTCTCAAACAAACGAAGAAGCTTTTACCAGGTCCGGATAACTAACCTCGGAAAAGGTGGTAACTCCCGTCCACTGCATCTGATTGATCAATTCTACCACGCTGCTCATTCCATTTTTCCTCAGATTAGCAACATCGACTTCTTTATTGCCACAGAGCTTCGTCTTCACAAAGGTAACCTCTCCTGCTGCTCAGGAGTGAGAAACTCGGCGCTGTAGCCACCCAAACTGCCGGCGATGACTGGTGCGGCCATGGATTCAGGTGGGAAAGTCTCCGGAGGGTTGAAACGGAAGGAGAAGAGAAGGAACCCTCAAGAATTTTACGGGAAGGAGGAGGAAGGTTCAAATTTGCAGAGGGTTGAGGTATGAGTTGTTAGGGCATCGGCTCATGCGACAGGATGAAAGGGGGAAAAGGTAGACGATGAGATACGAATCGTTTTGTCATTGATTTTATGAATAAATAAATGCACTGGGGAAAGTGAGGCGCCAAAAGGCGGCAGAAGAAGACAAAAGAGTTTGACTATTCAAACCGACTTCAATGAGAGAGCGGTTACAAAGGATAATTTGAATTTCTTTTGCTTAAAGCCATGGAGGAAAAACTGCTTAATTCTGAAATTTAATGTGCCGATTTTAAACAGAACCTTTTTCACAAATTGCACATGCCTAATTCCCTTCTAAGAGATGTGAATCTCTCCTCGGTAAGGCTTTTGTGAAAATGTCTGCTAACTGACCATTTGTATCAATAAAAGATATTTCAATATTACCATTTGCTACATGATCACGAATAAAATGATATCTAACCTCAATATGCTTGGTCCTTGAATGTTGAACTGGATTCTTGGTGAGATTAATGGCACTGGTGTTGTCACACAACAGTGGGATGGATTTGATGTTTAATCCAAAATCTTCAAGTTGTTGCTTTATCCATAAGAGTTGTGTACAGCAACTTCCAGCAGCTACGTATTCAGCTTCAGATGTAGATAGTGCCACTGAATTTGTTTCTTTGAAGACCAAGATATCAAACATCCTGCAAGAAATTGACAACAACCACTGGTGCTTTTTCTATCTAATTTGCATCCAACATAGTCAGCATCAGAATACCCTACTAAGTTAATTTCACAACATTTTGGATACCACAGACCTAAGTCATGAGTTCTTGCTAAATATCTAAATATTCTTTTCACATAAATTAAATGTGATTCTCTAGGATCTGCTTGATACCTAGCACACATACATACACTAAACAAGATATCAGGTCTACTAGCTGTTAAATAAAGAAGTGAACCTATCATACCTCTGTAGATCTTTTGATCTACTTTCTTACCATCTTTATCACTGTCCATTCTTGTTGATGTACTCATTGGTGTTGACAGTGGTTTGGTGTTATCGAATCCAAATTTCTTCAAGAGTTCTTTTGTGTACTTTGCTTGACAGATGTGAGTTCCTTCCTTTCCTTGTTTGATTTGTAGTCCAAGAAAATAATTGAGTTCTCCTATCATGCTCATTTCAAATTCTCCCTGCATCAACTTTTCAAAGTACTTGCAAAGGGATTCATCAGTAGACCAAAAAATAATATCATCTACATAAATTTGGACTAGTAGAATGTGTTTGACCTTTGACTTTATGAAAAGAGTACTATCTACTTGACCTCTACTGAAACCATGATTTAAAAGAAAAGAACTAAGCCTTTCATACCAGGCTCTAGGTGCTTGCTTTAAACCATATAATGCCTTGTGAAGTTTGAAAACATGATTAGGAAATTCTGTGTCATCAAAACCCGGAGGTTGTTCCACATAAAATTCCTCTTTTATAAAACCATTTAAAATGCAGATTTAACATCCATTTGAAATAATGTTAAATTCAAAGCTGATGCATATGCAGGTAATATTCTAATAGCCTCAAGTCTAGCTACAGGTGCATAGGTTAAATCGAAATCTATGCCTTCCTCTTGAGAATAGCCTTGAGCTACCAATCTGGCCTTCTTTCTTAAGATAACACCAGTTTCATCCAGTTTATTTCTGAACACCCATTTGGTGCCAATGACTGAACGGTCTGATGGTCTAGGAACAAGTGACCATACTTGGTTCTCTTGAATTGATTTAGTTCATCTTGCATGGCTATTATCCAAGATTCATCAGTAAGAGCTTCATTGACTGTCCTAGGCTCTATTTGAGAAACAAAAGCTAGGTAATCACAAGGAATAACATTACCTCTTGTTCTTACCCCTACGGATGGATCACCAATAATATTCTCAAGTGGGTGATCTTTCTTGTGTCTCCACTCCTTTGGAAGATTTTAGTCAGTAATTCTTCTTGTTGCAAGTCTTCCAGAGGTGGATCATCCTTGTCCTCAATTGATGTATTCTTTAGTTTCTTGGACAGCTTATCTGCATCATCATTATCACTATCTTCTTCCTTTCTCAAGGAAGGGTTAGTTTCATCAAAGATAATGTGTACAGACTGTTCAATTAATAAAGTACATTTATTAAATACTCTATAGCCTTTAGGTTTAGAAGTGTACCCCATGAAGATGCCTTCATCTAATTTGGCATCCAACTTACCAATGTCTCGCTTGCCATTGTTGTGTATGAAGCATGGGCATCCAAAGGTTTTGAAATGACTGATTTTTGGCTTCTTTCCTTTGAATAATTCATAAGCTGTCTTCTTCAGGATTGGCCTGATCATAACTCTGTTGATAATGTAGCTTGCTGTGTTGATTGCTTCGGCCCAAAAATACCTTGGCAGATCATATTCAGATAGCATAGTTCTTGCCATATCCAATAGAGTTCTATTCTTTCTCTCAGCAATTCCATTCTGCTGTGGTGTCCTTTGTGCTGAGAAATTATGCTCAATTCCCTGATCATCACAAAATTTAGCAAACTTTTCATTTTGAAATTCTCCACCATGATCTGACCGGATAGAAACAATGCTGAACTTTTGATCCTTCTGAACTTTCTTGCTGAAACTGACAAAGTTTTCAAATGTGTCATCCTTATGCTCTAGGAATGACACCCATGTGAATCTTGAGTAATCATCAACTATGACAAATCCAAAGTTCTTTCCTCCAAGACTAGTAGTCCTCATTGGCCCAAATAGATCCATGTGAAGGAGTTCTAAGGGTTTTGAGGTGGTCACCACTGTCTTTGACTTGAAGGAGTCTTGGTGTGCTTTCCCTTAGCACAAGGTCTACAGACACCATCCATTTTTGCACTGACCTTAGGTAGACCTTCCACAAGATTCTTCTTCAGCAATTTTCTCATGCCATCTATGCTGCAATGACCTAGTCGTCTGTGCCATAATTCAGTAGATTTATCCTTATTTGCTGCCAGACAGACATTTTGTTCCTTGAGTTCTTCAAGATAGCGCACATACAAATTCTTTTCTCTATTAGCTTCAAAGATGACTGCTCCATCCTTCAGTATGCTGCACTTTGACTCTTGAAACTTGATCTGATGGCCTCTGTCACACAACTGGCTGATGCTAATAAGATTGTGCTTCAATCCCTTGACTAATAACACATCTTCTATGACTGTTTTTCCTTTGTTATTCACAGAGCCACTGCCTATCACTGTTCATTTCCCATTATCTCCATAAGTGACTATTCCTTCTTCAGCTTGGAGATGAGAGAATAACTTCTGGTTTCCTGACATGTGCCTTGAGCACCCACTATCCAAATACCATTTGGATGCTCGAGGGATATCCTGAAATAAAAAATCAAGTTTTAGGTATCCAAATTCTGTTGGGTCTAATGGGTTAGTATCATTGATTTTACCTTTTATTATCCATTTCTTATGTCTTGTTGGGCATGTCGTTATGATATGTCCTAACTTGTTGCAGTGACTATAGCAGGATAATTTGGTTACTTTTTCTATATATTTGAAATCAGCTTTGTATGCTATATCTTGTTCAGGTACAAATTTTGGTGTTGGATATGTTTTAGGATAAACTATGGCTTCTTCATTATCTGGGGCTGTATATCCTAATCCATTTTTCTTCTTACCTGATCTTCTAGCACCTTTTAATATGAGGGAGTTCTTACCATTGGTGAATTTTTCTAATGTGCTAGATAACTGTATATTTTCTTCTGTTAGTGTTTTGATTTCAGTTTTCAGTTCATCTGAACTAACTTTCTCTAATTTAGTTATTTGTTCATTCTTAGCTTTTAGGTCTTCACATAACAGTTCATTTCTTCTTTTAAGTTCAGTTATTTGTTTTTCTAGTTCCTCATTTTCAGTTTTTAAATCCGAGTTAGTATTTTCTAAGCAGGTATTATTTTTCTTACATGCTTTTAATAGTTTACATACCTCTCTGTATTTATCATACAGTTCATTAAAAGCTTCTTCTATATTATCAGAATCAGAATCATTACACGAATCAAAAGAGGAATCAGAAGTTACCTTATCCTCGGTATTTGCCATAAAAGCCAAGTTGGCTTCTTCTTCATCGCTGCAGGAGCTTGACTCACTGTCTGAGTCGCTACTGTTTTCCCATGCTGCTGCCATCGCCTTCTTTTGTACTTTCTGAACTTATTGGAGCTGTCCTTCTTCCTGAACTCCGGCTTCTTGAATTTTGGACACTCAGCTTTAATATGTCATGGCTTCTTACATTCATAGCAGATGGGTTCTCCTTTCTTCATTTCTTTTCCATCTGGCTTCTTGAAGTCCTTATTCCTTTTGAAATGCCTTCTACCAGATTGGAATTTCTTCTTATTAGCCAAAATTCGCTGCAATTTTCTAGATAGCATTGCTTCCTCATTCTCGCTGTCTGCATCACTTTCACTCTCAGCTGAACTTGCTTCTGGTGAATCTTCTTCAGCTTTTAAGGCGTTGGAGTGCTTCTTTCTGCTAGAGGACTCTCCTAGCCTTTCCATGTTGATCTCATGGGCCATGAGGGACCCAATGAGCTTTTCTACTGACATTCTCTTCAGGTCATTAGCTTCTTCTATTGCTGTGACCTTTGGGGTCCATGAGGACGGTAAGGATCTAAGTATTTTCCTCACCATGTCTCCAATCTCATAGGTTTTCCCAGACTAGCTAGTCCATTTGTGATGTCAGTGAACTGACTGAACATTTGAGTTATGGATTCACCTGATTGCATCTGAAATCTCTCATACTGAGTGACAAGAATGTCGATTCTTGTCTCCTTTACCTTGTCTGTGCCTTCATATGTGATCCTGAGCTTTTCCCACATTTCCATTGAGGATTTGCAGGCTGAAACTCTGTTGAATTCCTTCTTACTTAGAGCACAACATAAGATGCCCTTTGCTTTGCAATTCAAGGAGATCTTCTTTCTGTCATCATCTGTCCATTGAGCTTTCTCATTTGTGACTACCAGATCACCTTCTTCCACTATGGACCAAATTTGATAGTCGTGGCCTTGTAGAAAGTATTCCATTCTGGTCTTCCAGTAAGGATAATCTTCACCATCGAAGAGAGGGGGTCGGTTGACAGACTGACCTTCAAAGTTACCTTGGGCTGCCATGGATCTTTACTCTTCAGATCGTTGGATCCTTTTTCTTTGTCGAAGAGACTAGCTCTGATACCACTTGTTGCCCAGTTGACGAGCCCAGAGGGGGGGGGTGAATGGGTCTTTTAAAATTAATCTATTAATACCTGTAAATCAAAAACATTCACACAACAACGTTCTTCGATAGAGGTTAGTAGCAGTTAGTTCGAAAGGGAATCACACAAGGAAAACAATCACACAACACAAGAATTATCCTGGTTCGGACCTCCTTTCCTTAGCAGTCCTACGTCCAGTCCCTGAGCAACAACTCAGGATTCCACTACTAGGGTACGGTCCCCCTAAGGACGCTACAACACCCAGCTCAGCTGGTCTTCCTTCACACCCGAAGGGAAATAACACTACCCTGGATACCCCACCAGGTCTTCCTTCACAACTGAAGGGAAAACAACACCCTGGATACCACCAGGTCTTCCTTCACAACCGAAGGGAAACAACACACTGGATACCACCAGATCTTCCTTCACAACCGAAGGGAAACAACACCCTGGATACCACCAGGTCTTCCTTCACAACCGAAGGGAAACAACTCCTCAAAGAGAAATGAATGAAATTCAAGCCCCTAGATCAAGCTTTTAACAAGCCAAGATCTGAAGCAACTAGCACTGAGAGCAAAGAATCTAAGCTATGCACACTCTCAGAACTACACAAGCTCTCTCAAGATTTTCACTACAGTGAGGAGAGCAAAGAGCGAAAGCTAGGTGGAGGGAAGTTCTTGGCTCTGGACTTCTTGTCGAAGAATTTGAATGCTTGAATGCCAGATTATCCTACTTCTATTTTTCGTTGGTTTGAATTTATATCTTCTATTTAAAATAGTCCCGTTGAAGTAACCGTTGTCTCTTGGATTGATAGTCATTAGACTGTTTGACACTTGGAAGCTTCAACTATCTTTTATCCATTTGAGCACGCAAAGAGATAGGGTCTTCTGACGTCTAGGTCTAACAGTGCTTAAAGAAATCTTTTGTAAAGCAAATCGTTATGACGCTTAAGAAATCTTTGTGTAAAGCAAATCGTTATGAGCGCTTAAGAAATCTTTGTGCAAAGCAAATCGTTATGAGCGCTTAAGAAATCTTTGTGTAAAGCAATCGTTATGAGCGCTTAAAGAAATCTTTGTGTAAAGCAAATCGTTATGAGCGCTTAAAGAAATCTTTGTGTAAAGCAAATCGTTATGACAGGTAAGTCGTTGCGAGTTCTACAGAAATCGTTACGGTAACTTATGAAGTCGTTACGACAGGCAAGTCGTTGCGAGTTCTAAAGAAATCATTACGGTAACTTATGATGTCGTTACGACAGGCAAGTCGTTGCGAGTTCTAAAGAAATCGTTACGGTAACTTATGAAGTCGTTACGACAGGCAAGTCGTTGCGAGTTCTAAAGAAATCGTTACGGTAACTTATGAAGTCGTTACGACAGGCAAGTCGTTGCGAGTTCTAAAGAAATCGTTACGGTAACTTATGAAGTCGTTACGACAGGTAAGTCGTTGCGAGTTCTAAAGAAATCGTTGCGATAACTTATAGAGTCGTTATGATAGGCAAGTCGTTGCGCTTTCTAAAGAAATCGTTGCGATAACTTATAGAGTCGTTACGACATCTACTTGTTTGAAACAACATGACTTTCCAGTCTTATAAGGAAATCGTTATGAATTTCAACAGAAATCGATATGGACTTAGAGAAATATCATGTTGAAAAGATTAAAGCTTCAGAGAAGTAAAGCATACCTTTATTGGCTTGTTTGACCTTGGTATTTTTTCTGTACTTAAAACTTATGAAATATTCATTAGATATTATTGCTAAAATCTAGTTTAGTTTTGTTAATCACCAAAATACATATGTATTTAATTAAAATTACATGGAGACAGACTGATCATCAATCAAAGTCTCAGTACAACTGTGCCTGCTACCAGGCACACTACAACGGGTCAAACCACAACCAACAAGTCGCTACACACAAACCACAACCAGTGGCAAAGCACGAGTCGGAAAGGAACGACGCCACCACACGGGAACAGACTACTAGTTTAGGATGCCAGTATCCAACCCGGACAACACAACACAAGAACTACCTCTCAGTCTCGCAGTCACGGACGAAAGGTCCAACTGCCGCTCTTCAAGCACAAGCCAAAGAACAGTGGAGACAAACCAACACCACCCCTGCAGACCACACAGCTGCAGGCCCATGTCTGGCACCTCTAGGGACTCTGGCCTAAGCTCCCTAAAGTGAGGCACTGGAAAACAGGACTAGCTGGGGACCAGTGTCGACTACTGGTGTCCATACCCCCAACCACGAGCGCGCTACAAGCGACTAAACACAACTCTCACAAGTCGCTGCCCCTTTGCCGTCTTTCCCTCAGCCGGACGTACAACTCAAACACAGGAGTGAGGGTGTCCATGAAGACGACACAGACCTCAATGGTACACACAGTACCAGGACAAACCCCGAGCACAACAAACACACGTGCCTGTCTCACACAGAACCTGAGGTACCCGATTAGAGAGGTATTCCGGAATAGGTGTCAGACCACCACACTCGGCAACGCACAAACCGTAATATTTACATATATTATCTTTATTACAAACCATGGTACACATGTGAGGAATAGCTCATCCCGGTCACTCTGTGACCTACAAGCTAGCCTACACAGACACACACATACACTACCTTAACCCATAATATCCTGGCCTATCATTGGTCACGAAGTGACCTCCACGGCCGCACCAAACTCGTTACACGATAATCACTTAATAACCATACTCATACTTTACTAGTTAAACCCTCTTAGATATATAATCTATAATAGACATTGAAGGACCAAGGCTAGGTTCACACCGGAACCTCACTGCCCAGTCACCACAAATCAACCATATATACACCACTCAAACCATGCAAACCGTATGTCAACCATGTAAACAACACGTCCACTACATGGACGACACGCTCAACGAGCGCTACAGGTGCCAATGCACCACTCACACCAACCATGCACATAAGACATCGATAGTCGGATAATCGTACTGTTTAAAACATGCACAAAAGGACCTCTCGGCTGAGGTCGCGACGTGGGGTAGTGTCGCTTTCAGAACGCGACACCCCGATATGTCGCGTTCAAGAACCTGAATGCGACGGGTCGGCCTGTCGCGTTCTAAACGCGACAGGGGCTCCGTCGCCTTCACAAGAGGAAACCCTAATCTGAGATGCTCTCCCCGGATCACCCCCACAAGCCATACAAACCACGCTTAATTCCCATTTTTCATGCTTTATTGATTGCCCTAGCATGATATTTAATGTTTATAAAGCGATAAACAGTCTAAACATGCATCATACACGATCCACACAATAAAACGAGGTGGAATCTCCTTACCTTCATGAAGAACACGTAAACCACCCACGGCACGGCGTCTCCCCTGCTCCATGCGACGTCCTCGCGGAGAGAGCGAGCCGAAAACCACTCCGAAATGCCGAATTGCCCATAAATCCACCGCAGCAGCCTCCCCTGGCCGAGCAGAGCTTGTGAAAGCTCTGTTCGGCCGACCTTGCATGAAAACACATCACAGTTAAGAATGCGACGTACACCTCCGTCGCGACCTGAACGCGATGGAGTAGGGCGTCGCCTTCTCAAGGTCGACGTCAGCATGCCGCCCAGCGTGCGACATGTGGCGCACATGCAGACGAGGACCGCATCTCGGTCGGCAAGCAGAACGTGACCACCAGGGCCGTCGCATTCAGAACGCGACGCACACCCCTGTCGCGTTCACAGGCAGAAAACCTGTGAGTGCTTTGGGCCCAATCTGTCGGCCCATAAAGCCTCATGACCCACGAGAACACCTAAAACACAGGCTAATGGGCCACACACTGGCCACCAAACCCGCTAAACAAGGATCCGCGAAGATCCGAAAAAAACGCACAACGTTACACAGGTGCTTCTCATTCTTTTATTTCCGAAGAATTTCTGGATAGTATGGTACATCCATTAGAAGAAAAGTTATGTGAGTTAGTGGTAGAGGTTCCTTCGGGTGAGTTTATGCTCACCTCTTGTTATATAGGTGAAGCTCCTGTTGTGATTCAAGGGAATCAGATGCCAGCTAAATTATATGCTTTGCAATTGAGGGATTATGATATTATTTTGGGTATGGACTGGCTTGAGGCCTATGGAGCAATGGTAGATTGCAAAAAGAAGAAGGTCAGGTTTTGTCACCCCAGTGGAGCAGTATTTGAATTTCAAGGTATGTCATTTTACACTTCCAAGTTTATCATTTCAGCAATTAAAGCTAGAAAGTTGTTGAATGCGGGTTGTGTAGCTTATCTAGCTTCAGTAAGTTTGGTAGAGACTGGCAAGTCAGTTGCAGCAGTTCCAGTGGTTAGGGAATTTACAGATGTATTTCCAGATGATTTGCCAGGCTTGGCTCCACACAGGGAGGTGGACTTTACTATTGAATTGCAGCCAGGAACTATGCCGATATCTAAAGCACCGTATAGGATGGCACCAACAGAGCTCAAAGAATTAAAGAAACAGTTGCAAGAATTATTAGAAAAAGGTTTCATCAGGCCAAGTCATTCACCGTGGGGAGCTCCTATGTTGTTCGTAAGGAAGAAAGATGGCAGTTTCAGAATGTGTATTGATTATCGGAAGCTGAATGATGTGACTATAAAGTATAAGTACCCACTACCATGAATTGATGACTTGTTTGATCAACTTCAATTAGGTAAAGTGTTTTTCAAGATTGACTTGAGGTCTGGATATCATCATTGAGGATTAGAGAGGAAGACATTGATAAAACAGCATTCAGAACTAGGTATGGGCACTACGAGTTTGTGGTTATGCCATTTGGGCTAACCAATGCACCAACAACGTTTATGAATTTGATGAACATAATTTTTCATCCATATCTGGACCAGTTTATTGTGGTTTTTATAGATGATATATTGGTTTATTCAGCATCTGAAGAGGAGCATGCAGCACATTTGAAACTTACTTTGCAGATCCTGCGGGATAATACATTGTATGCTAAATTCAGTAAATGTGAGTTCTGGTTAAAAGAAATTTAGTTTCTGGGTCATGTCATTTCAGCAGAGGGAGTTGCAGTTGATCCAACTAAAGTTGAAACAGTTATGAAATGGGAAGTGCCGAAGACAATCACAGAGATTAGAAGTTTCCTGGGTTTAGCAAGTTACTATAGGCGTTTTATACAAGATTTCTCCAGAATTGCAGTACCTATGATCAGGTTGACCAGGAAAGATGTGCCATTTGTATGGTCAAATGAATGTCAGAAAAGTTTTATGGAATTGAAGAAAAGACTTACAGTAGCGCCGATATTAACATTACCAACAGGTAGTGGTGGTTTTGTTGTGTACACAGATGCATCTAGAAGAGGGCTTGGAGCAGTGTTAATGCAACATGGCAAGGTTATAGCTTATGCATCCAGGTAGTTGAAGCCAGCAGAAGAGAACTACCCAACTCATGATTTGGAATTAGCGGCAGTTGTTTTTGCTTTAAAGATGTGGAGGCACTACCTTTATGGTGAGAGATTTGAAATTTTTACAGATTACAAAAGTTTGAAGTATATCTTTTCTCATAACGATTTGAATCTTCGCCAATGCAGGTGGGTTGAATATTTGAAAGATTATGATTTTAGCTTGGCTTACCATCCGGGTAAGGCCAATGTTGTTGCCGATGCATTGAGCAGGAAATCATATTTGAGCCATATGATGATTAAAGAATGGAAATTGTATGAAGAAATAACAGAGAATTCATTGTATGTTCCGAGCAGTCAGCGGCGAGCGGTGCTAGCCAGTAGCGCTGTAGAGTCATCTCTATATTGGCAGATTGTTGAAGCTCAGAGGACATATGGAAATTTAGTAGAAATTGTGAAAATGGAAGGTGTCACCATTGATGATAATTGTGTAGCCAGACTCAGAGGCAGATTGTATGTATCAGCAGAAAGAGAAGTAAAGCAAAGAGTACTAGAAGAAGCTCATAAATCCAGATATACTATTCATCCAGGCAGCACTAAAATGTATTAGGATCTGAAGAAGCAATTTTGGTGGCCGCACATTAAGAAAAAAATAGCAAAGTTTATTGCAAGGTGTGCAATTTGTCAGCAAATAAAGGCAGAGTATCAAAAGCTCGGAGGTTTACTACAACCATTACCAATTCCACAGTGGAAATGGGACGACATTGCTATGGATTTTGTGGCAGGATTACTAAGAACAATTACAGGGCATAATGGAATATGGGTATTTGTTGACAAGTTAACCAAAGTATGCAGATTGGTAGCAGTAAGTATGTCCTAGACAGTGGATAGATTAGCAAGAATATATGTTGACAGAATTGTACCGTTGCATGGTGTTCCGAAGACAATTGTTTCTAACAGGGATCCAAGATTTACTTCTGGTTTCTGGAGGAGTTTGCAAAGAGTTATTGGTACCGAGTTGAGGTACAGTTCGGCCTATCACCCACAGACAGATGGTTAGACAGAAAGAACCATTTAGACAATTGAAGATATGTTACGAGCTTGTTGCTTAGTGTGGGGAGGCAGTTGGGAACACCATCTGGACATGGTGGAATTCGCTCATAATAACAATTATCACACTAGCATTGGAATGGCACCGTATGAGGCCTTGTATGGCAGGCCGTGTAGAACACCACTGAACTGGCATGGAGTTGGAGAGAGACAGGCAATGGGTCCTGAATTAATTCAGTAGACTATAGAGATGGTCATATTTATTAAAGAAAAATTACAGGCAGCTCAGAGCCGACAGAAAAGCTATGCATATAATCGACGTAGACCCCTTCAGTTTCAAGTTGGAGATTTTATTTTTCTGAGAGTTTCTCCTACTAAAGGTGTATTAAGATTCAGTAAAAAAGGTAAATTAAGCCCAAGATATGTAGGGCCTTTCCAGGTGTTGGAAAGGATTGGAGAAACATCGTACATGATTGATTTGCCAGCGGATTTCACGGATGCCCATGATGTTTTTCATGTCTCTATGTTGAGAAAATGCATTGAGGATCCATCACAGATAGTCAGTTATCAGCGTGATTATTTGAAACCAGACATGTCTATGCCAGAATACCCAGTGCAGATCACAGGCCGCAGAACACAAAAGTTGAGGAATAAGGAAATTGATTTAGTAAAAGTTAGATGGGAAAATAGACAAGGAGAAGAGGATACCTGGGAATTGGCAGAGGAAATAGCTAAAGTGTATCCTTATCTGTTTGAGTAAGCTTTTAATTCTTTTTAGATGATAGTACATGTTGTGATATTTAAAGTTTTATGTGCTTAAATTGCTTCTTGAATTTTGAGGTCGAAATATCTTTTTAGATGATAGTAATGTAACGTCGAGCATTTTTCGGATCCTTTTGGATCCTCGTTTAGTGGTTGTGGAGGCCAGTGTATGGTCAATGACGTGTGTACAGGTGTTTTACGCAGGTTCTGGGGCTTTGTAGGCCGATAGTTTGGGCCTAAAGCACCTGTTGGTTCACAGTCTGTGAACGCGACAAGCCTGGACGTCACGTTCTGAATGTGACGGCCCTGGGGCTCGCGTTCTGTTTGCCGCTGTGAGGCAGTCGTCATGTGCATGCATGCTGCATGTCGCGCGCTGGGCGGCAAGCTGACGTCGGCCTTGTGAAGGCGACGCCCTACACTGTCGCGTTCAGGTCGCGACAGAGGGGTATGTCGCGTTCTTAATCGCAATGAGTTCTTAAGCTGGTTGGGCTAAATAGAGCTATAGTAAGCTCTGCTCGGCCAGGGGAAGCTGCTGTGGTGATTTTCGGGGCGATTCGACTGTTTGGTGGCATTTTTGGCGTGTTTCCGCCGTAAGGATCTTACGTGGAGCGGGGGAAACATCGGGTGTTTGCCGTACTTCGCGTTGTTCGCGAAGGTAGGGAGATTCTTCCCATTTTACATCATGAAATCGTGTGTGATGCATGTGTGGGCTGTTTTTTGTTTTAAGAACATTAGATATCATGCTAGGGTACTCAGTAAAGCATGAAAAATGGAAATTAAACACGGTTTGCATGGTTGGTGGGGGTGATCCGGGGAGAGCATTCTGGATTAGGGTTTTCGCCTGTGAAGGCGAACGGAGCCCCTTGTCGCGTTCAGAACACGATAAGTCGACCCCTTGTCGCGTTAAGAACACGATAAGCCGACCCGTCGCGTTCAGGTTATGAACGCGACATGTCGGGGGGTCGCGACCAGAAGGCAACAGTTGCCTATGTCGTGACCACAGCCGAAAGGTTTGTTTGTGTATGTTAAAATGACGTGATTATCCGATTATCGATATTTTATGTGCATGGCAAATATAAGTGGTGCGTTGGCACCTGTAGCGCTCGTGAAGCGTGTTGTTGACGTGGCAAGCATGTTGCTCATGAAGTGAGCATGTTGTTACGTCGTTGGCGTGTTGTTCACGCAGTTAGCGTACGGTTCATGTGTTGTTGACGTGGTGTTCACGTGGTTTGTGCAAAGTGCATGTGATTTTTGTATGCGTGGCGAGTAGTACAACGCCTACCGTGGTTACCTCTTCAGTTAGGTGCCCCAAGTTCTCTGTGAGCCAGACACGTGTGTTTGTGCTCGGGGTTTGTCCCGGTACTTGTGTACTGTTGAGGTCTATGTCGTCTATCCTGGACACCCTCACTCCTGTGTTTGAGTTGTACGTCCGGCTGAGGGAAAGACGACAGTGGGACAGCGACTTGTGAGAGTTTGTTGTTTTGTCACTTGTAGCACACTCGTGGTTGGGGGTGCGGACACCAGTAGATGTACTGGGCCCCAGCTAGTCCTGTTTTCCAGTGCCTCACTCTAGGGAGCTTGGGCTAGAGTCCCTAAAGGTGCTAGGCATGGGCCTGCGGTAGTGTGGTCCACAGGTGTGGTGTTGGTTGGACTCCACCGTTGTTTGGCTTGTTCTAGTGGTGCGGCAGCTAGACCTTTCGTCCATGGTTGCGAGGCTGAGAGGTAAACCTGTGTGGTTTGTCCGAGTTAGTTGCTGGTGTCGCGAACCAATTTACGTGACTCGAGTGTGGCGGTGTCTACTTTAGCTCGTACACCTAGTTGTGGTTTGCCGTTTATTTATTTAAGTTGGTTTTTGTTAACGACAAATGGTAAGTGATATGTACAGTTTAAATATTCTGCTCAGGTTAATCTATAAATTGCTAGCGTAGCTTCCTGCTTTTCATACTGGAGTTTGGTTTGCTCAGGTTTTGGGGGAGTTTCCCTACTGAGCCAGTGACTTTCGAGGCTCACCCCTACTCCTTACAGGTGAAGGAGAGCAGGAGGTTTCTCTTCCGTCTTCTAGTTCGGAAACGCATCGCAGTGGAGTTGGGCCGACGCCTCCAGCAGTGTAGATTCTGTTGTACCTCGGGGTATGCCCCAAGCTTGTGTACTTTATTTTGACTTTTGTTGAAATTTGGCTATGTAAATCCATTGTAATTATATGTGGGATTGTGAATCTTGTATATATATCAGTGTGTTCCTTTGTGTTTTCACGGACTTGTGTGTGATATCCCTGGCGAGGCTTCGGCTTGTTCACGGGAGGCGTAGTCGGATCAAGCTCGTTATTAGGTTAACGGGTTTGAGCGATGCAGTCCATCACACACAGTATTGTGGAAGCCATAGAAATGATGAAATGGACGAAAATGGTCAGTTTCTGAGCCAAGCTATCCGGACCTAGCCTAGGTGTTCTATACTTGCCTGAAGATAGAAGAAGATGGGTCCGTCACCTCCTCAGTTAAAGGTACACATATCCATATCACCTATGATCTACTGGAAAGTCTGTTTGGTGTATCTACAGTTGGTCCTATCATTTTTGAAAGGTTTGCTACAGTTATGGGTAGGATCACAGTTCAGCAGGGAGTTCCTCTTGCCTTTCACAGATTCTTATTTTAGGGAGTATCATAGGGGCTTCATCAAGTCAGATGTGCTTGCTCCCCTCCTGTCTGAGTGTGAAAGACACTCTCCTTCTGAATGGGAGCGCCACTCTCCTTGTTTAATTCCGGAAAGCCCTCTCTTTCTGCTGAAGAATTCCTGGATCTCAACTCAATCAATCTCGTTCAAGAACCTTTTGCCATTTGGGTTGAGAGGTACAAAGTTTTTGTCTCCTTGAAGAAGGATCTGCAGCAGCAGAAGCTTTTCTATCCGATATCCATTGATCAGTTTTTGCAGCATGCTAGTTTTGGAACCACCAGCTTCTATCGAATCTCTCTTGGGAAAGAGGAGTATGCCAACTTCATTGAAGCTCAGAGGCAGCTCCACATCCATAGGATGATTCCAGACATGGGGCCTTCCTACACTATGTCTTGGGGTGCATTTAAGAACTATTTGGAAGAGCAGGAACTCAAGGCTTGGCCGATCATTACTCGCCATGCCTCTCTCTTGTCACCTGTCTTTTACATCTCTGTTCCCCCTCAGTAATCAAATATAGTGTTATTGGCTCTCATTTATCTTTCCTCTCTTCTTTCTTTGTCTCTTTACATTTCCTTTTTCTTAATGACAAAAAGGGGGAGAAAATATTCAGAAAAACATTTCCTAAATTTATTCAGCAAATTTATTTCAATTAATTTCAGAACTTTATATTTTTATGTTTTGTCATCACCAAAAAGGGGAGATTGATGATCAGTCCATCCCCATATAATTGTATTTATTATATGGTAATTTTGGCGATTAACAAAACCTTAATAAATTTTCTAACAACCTTTTGTGAAGTTCATCCACAGGAAATAAGTCAAGCAAAAACTGTAAGTAATCCTCACTCACTATTACTTGAAGTTCAAAGCATGTATTCATCTAAGCACACATCGATTTCCTTGATAGAACATCGGTTTCACAAGTGAAATAACGATTCGGTCTCTTTATCGATTTCATAAGTCACTTAAACAACGATTGGATCGCTGTAACGATTTGATAAGTTAAACAACGATTTGATCGCTGTAACGATTTGATAAGTTAAACAATGATTTGATCGCTGTAACGATTTCGGTCTCACATTGATTTCGATTTGATAAGTTAAACAATGATTTGACCGCATGTTGTTCATCAAGTCTGACGAGCTTCCTCCAGCATTCTTCAGCTCGGTGCCCCGGTTTATCACAGAATTTACAGTTTTCAGCCACTACCTACCTTCCACTTTGACTCTCTTGTCTCCGGAAACATCTCTTCCGGTATTTGGCCTCTTGTTGTTGTTGTTGACGTTGTTGTTACGAAAAGTTGGAGCAATATTGGGTGCCCCTTCTTGACGAAGACTGGCTTGGAGTTGTCCTTGCCCCTCATGCCCTCTACTTTGGCCATGGTGTCTTCTACCAGCTGAGCTCTTTGGACCATCTCAGTGTAAGTTTGAATGTTGTGTGGTCCAAGCCTTTCAATGAACATGGGCCTGAGCCCATCCTGAACTGATTTGCCTTAAGTCTTTCAGTTCCCACCAAGTGTGGGGCATACAACACAAGCGCGCGAACTGAGCCTCATACTCAGCCACGGGCATCCCTTTCTGTTTTAGTGCGGCAAACTCCGCTGCCTTCTTCTCCTTGACTCTCTCAGAGAAATACTTTCCCCGGAATATCTCCAGGAATCCGGCCCACTCCGTTCGCCAACATTAGGCAGGTGGCCGATGTGGCCTTCCACCATGCTCGAGCATCCTTAGTGAATTGGAAAGTGGTCAGTACCACCTTCTCTCTTTTAGTGCATTGCATGACTTGGAAGATCCTTTCTATCTCCTCCTGCTAGTTCTCTGCTTTGTCCGGATCAGGGGATCCAGAGAAACGAGGAGGGTTCAAACTCCTAAAATTGCGGTGCAAATCACCGGCCCCATTTCTAACTGCAGCAGCCTGATTTCCAGCCTGAACCACATTTTGCAGGGCCTGGTCAATCCAGCTACTGTTTCTTGCATAGCTTTGCCATTGGCTGCAAGCCATTGTAGTTGAGTGCAAGAGTTATGAGGGTTCCTGAGAAAAGAATGGAAACCAATTAATGTCTCTAGATACATTATCAGAGTCAATAGGTAGAGGTTTAATTCTTGCTAACATGTTCCCAGTCTCTACCCCTTCTCCACCAGGTACTGTATTTAATTTCCATGACCTAGGTTCCATAGGTATCTCCTATTCCTGAGACTACATCCTATTTGGTGTTCCTAGGCTCTGATACCACTAAACTGTCACATCCCGAGAATTACGCAGCGGATATATTAATAATTCGGAGTAATAATTCGAGTTGATATCCCGAGACGTGAACAGTCGGCAAATAAGCCTCTAGCTAGCACGCACTAAATGTATAACAACATACATCATCATAGGCCCAATATTGAACTCAACTAATCTTTTATTCAAATCTCAACTCATTAGATTCCAAATGGAAACTATTATAGGACTAAGACTCAATAAAAGAAAAAGTACATAATACCTCACTTCCTACTACATTGTTCTACCACTCAAAATAAGCTAACTATAGATAGACTCATAATTGAACGCTCTTCACTCGGACGCATTCCCATCCACGGTTGATCTTCCTCTTGAACATCATAGTCACCTAGATTGGGTAAAAGTAGGGATGAGCAAACTAGCCCGTAGGATTTATATCTTAATGTGTGGGCAATGAATAAATGATTAACATTTTGGAACTAGTAAGCACGATGAATGTCATGATATGCATGTGCGAAAAAACTCATTAAAACATGATACATGGACAGCTAGATAGAGTGATCATGATAGAACAAGATTTTTTGAACAAGATGACAAGATAGAACTAGCAGTAGATCACTTTGTACAAGCACGCAAGATTTCACTTGATGTCAAGAACGCAAGATATCACTAATTGCATTAATGCAGGATGGCCATATCACGCCAGCAAGCAAGCACGCACGAGCACGATCATGTAACACTAATCAGGCACGTAGACACTAATGTACACCAAGAAAAGATCCATCAAGAATGTACACAGGACACGTGTATGTGGTTATTGTATCTATCATTCAACACGACACGCACGACTCCCAGCGCAGATGCAACGCCAGTAATCATTATACCCTATGGTTAGCAGTATATTTATGACTCTCCATCATTGGGGCTAGACTGGAGCCCTTGGACACTCGCCGTGCCCGGTCAGCATCTCACTTAAATTTTGAATGTAGATACCCACAGTCATTTATAATGGCCAATGAGAGTTTCAAGATGTAAGCATGTGTGATATCATGTTCATGATGATGATGAGAACCAACAATAAGTAAATGGAACATGATTTCATGATAACAATGGTCAAGAGATAAATTTGGCAGCATAACGGCATGATTTATACTTTGGTTCAATCTTTACATTAATGGCTTTAGTCTACATTGTAAATCACACTCACGAGAACAAGATGAGAGAGGAAGTGCAGGCTATCTCCAAGGAACTTCAATGGTACAACCAACTCGTCGGCCATGTGGGAATCCATGCTCAGAGGAGATTTACGGAGGCCTTAGAGAAAATGTCACTAGTCTACCGATTCGGAATGACCGGTAGAGAGTTTCCAAATCCCCAAGAAAGGGCGGCCTAGATGTGCAAGTGTGTAGTGACATACACGTCTCAATTCTCAATCCATCGTCTCAAACTCGTGGAAAAACATTTAACATGATGACATGCGAATGACAATGTATTTAACTATACATGGTTTGCAAGATTTAAAGATAATAATCATCATTTAATCAAGCTAGAATGGTAACAAGAGTCAATCACAAGTTTCATGAATGATCATATTAAGAAAGAATTAGAATAATATTCATGTAATTAAGGCTTTTTAAATGGGTTAAACATTTTTAAGCCATTAAATAGACATCATGCAATGATCAGACCCAAGACATACAATTTACACTTTAACATCATATTAAACAGACCTTGGGTATAACGGTAAAGTTTACAAACAAAATAGTTGGGACTTCATGCGAAATACTGAGGTCGCGACGGATCCTGGTAAGGGTCGCGACGGGTCGGGACAAAACGCGACAGTGCCTTGTACAGGTCGCGATAGGCATGACAGAAGAAGCAGGCAGATCGCGACAAGGGTATGAAGGGAACGCGATAGGTTCTGGTAGACTGGGCAGCAGATCGAGACGACATGTCCTGTCACGATCCGATCACGACAGTGTGCTCTGTCGCGATGGCCTTGTGAACACGGTCTATCGGGCCATCACGTTCACAGGTCCGTGCCAGAGTACAATAGGGAAAGGACATGGCATTGGGTTGCGGTCCAGAACTGCCTTATATTGACACAGGGTGCTTCAAAAATAGAGAACAAATTGCACAATGCATGAAAAATAACGAAACTAGTTTTAAACCAACCTAGACATGCAAGGGTTCTTCCAGTAAATCGTAATTAGAAAACAATGATGGTTTCGACAGGCTTTAATCAAGTCAAACTCGAATGTAAAAGCCAAGTGCTACCTGAAAACGAAGTTTCAAACAGCAACCTTCTTACCATGCTTATAACTCTCTAACTAATGACATTTAGACAAAATGTTCAACAGAAGACATGACGAGGACAACTAGTAGGAAAACTTTCATGTTGGATGTTTGCTCGAATTCAGTCTAAAATCATATGCAACAAATAAAGAACGGGAAAAACTCTGATAGTGCGCGACTTTGGGAAAATGCTTATAGTTCGAAATCTACTCAATGAAATTCGATGAAACTAGTGGTAAATGAAAGTTGACTTGATGCTCTACACATTAGTATAGGATATGTTAAGGTTTGGCCCGTGAAAACCTACCTTCTGGGTTGAAGAAGTCCCATTTTTCCAGAAAACCCATGTTCAGACCACTGTTTGAAGAATGCTTAATACTCCGCGTATACTGCATAGAATTTGGGCATTCCACTTGGGTTAGAACGTAGACTTGACCCTCTTTCCAGGGGGTATAAGCCTTGCAAGGTTTGGCTTAGGTTTGGCCTACCTTTGATCGACTTCAAGTGGACGGTTTGTGCAGGTCGTAGCAGAAGAAGGGGGGAAGAAGATTAGCTTCTTGTGGATGATCCACAGCTCCCCAGCCACCAAGAGCTCCTCCACACGACCCCAGCAAGTTCTAAACTCGTCCCTAGGGTTTGGGTGAAGAGTATTTAAGCATCTATGGGTTTTAGGAGTCCTAATGCAACAGGAAAGAAGGGTTGCGGGATTGGCTTGTGTCTTTCCATAATTTGAAGATCTCTCCCTCCATTAGAGAGTCTTGGCCATCAAGCACCTCCATGGGTGGGTAGGCACGAATTTGGGTTGCCAAGAGTGCAAGATCTCTTCCCAATTCAACTCCTAATTACCTCTTTCTAATTTCAGCCTATTTAGAGTTACGAATTTCCATGCATTTCTAGCTTTATTTGATTTTTGGGCCAAATGTGTCCATTGGCCCAATTATGATAATGGGTCATCATATATAATGTTGGAAGTCTCCCCAACATTTTTATTTAATTATGGTTGCATCGTATTTCCGTGTTGACGATTTTCCGACTTGTTTCCTAATTTGGATAATCGGTCACAATAACTCTTAAACCTAGTACAAATGATTTTTATTGACCCAAATTTCTTGATGGGTCATTAGAGGATATTATTTGAAGTCCATATATGATTTTTATTTAATTTTCCACTCATCCAAGTACGTGTGATAATGATTTTTCCGACTTATTCATGAATTACGATAATAAGTCGCGAAACACTTTAAACTTGGATAATCCGATTTTTCTTGCCATAAATT
>CM024762.1:118191584-118259929 GCA_014218235.1 Colocasia esculenta
ACATTTCACAGCTCAGGAGGTACGTTACAGATCCTTCGCATGTGTTGGACTACTCGCAGCTTGAGGTGGCGCCAGACTTGTCAGTGCCAGAGTACCCAGTCAGCATTGTCGACCGCAGAGTTTAGCACTTGCGCCAGAAGCAGATTCCGCTGGTGAAGGTCGTCTGGGAGAACCACTGTAACACCCCAAAAATTTAGTGATTTAAAAATTTTAGAAATAAAGGGGAATAAATAAATTCCACAATTATCGGAATGATAAAACTTACGTACTATTATCGTACAAGAGAAAACACATCAGAAAATTTCGTAAAATTATAAAATCAACCCCAAATATTGTCCCTAAGTGTTCCACGAAGGAATTCGTGCAACGAAAAATCTGATTGGTCGAGTGTACGTCACACGTAACCAAGTTACCCGAATTAGGAAACTAAGTCGGAAAATTGTTAACATGGAAAATAACTCGACCATAAATAAATAAACGTGTTGGAGAGATTTCCAAAATCATGTATAAATTACCCATTAACAAGATTGGGCCAATGGAGCACATTTGGCCCAAGGATAAAAAATTGGGACAAGAAAATACTTAGAAATTTGTGTACGTAATTATGCAGTGATTAGGGAGGGCAAATTAGGGTTAAAATTAGTGGTAATAGCCATGCATGGCAACCCAAAATCGTGGCCAACCCTGTATGATACCTTCCCATGGTGTAGCTACCTCCTTAGGGTGAGAGAATCCCAGATTTTTGGAAAGTAGGAAGCAGAATTCGCAGCCCCTTTCCTAGTCCCGTTAGGACATGTAAATACCCACTAAATCTATAAGAACTCATCCTTAAACTCTTGGGGAAGGTTTAGCAACAAGTTGAGGTCGTGAGCAGCAAGCTTGGGGCGCTGGGGAAGAGGAGAACGGCAGGGGAAAACGTGGTCTTCCTCAACCTCGCTCTGCATCAACCCAGAAATCTGCAGAGAGTTATTAGCATTCAAAGGTAGGTGTTCTCGGGCCAAGATTAAGAAAACTAACACCATCATGTAGATCTTCGAGTCTAGGTTCATTTTCACTTGGTTTGACTAATTTTCATGGAGTATACATTGTGTATTCGTAGTTTTCCCTAAGTCATGCACAGTTAGGGCTTTTTCCCGTGCTTCTCATTATGCACGTGATTTGATACCGAATTAGACTGAACTTCCTTCATAAAAGTTCTTCTACTTGTAGTCAAGATCATCTTTTATGTGGACGTTTTGTCTAAAAGTATTTAGTTAGAGAGTGTAAGCGTGGTAAGAGAGTCACTGAATGATACTGCGATTTCGAGCTGCACTTAGCTTTATGTTCTTCATATATTTCTCGAGATTCGAGACTGAATTAGATCAAACCCCCAACATAAAGTTCTCCTACTAGTTGTCCTCATCATATTTCATGTTGAACGTTTTGTCTAAATGCCATTCGTTAGAGAGTTATAAGTGGGGTAAGTAAATCACTACATGAGATGTGTTTTCGAGTTACACTTGACCTTATGTTCTTCATATATTCTGGAGACCCTATTTGCTCTTTTCGTGGGATACCCTTTTGGAGTACAAGGATTTGGAGTGTTATAGCCCAACATGGCAAAAGTATCCTAGGGGTGCGTGGGCACATGATCTAAGGCCGATCCACCAAATCCCTAGATTGTCACATGTTCAGATTGACTAATGGTGAAAAAGTTCCAGAGTGTGTCGACCTGCCCATGAGGTGTGTCGACACACTGTCCCAAATTAGCCCAAATGGTTCTCTGGGAAGGTCTCTAGTGTCGACACTACTTGATCCAGTGTCGACACTACTTGATCCAGTGTCGACACACTGTCCAAAAATTGGCACAAAAGGTTCTCTGGGAAGGCCTCTAGTGTCGACACTACTTGATCCAGTGTCGACACACTGTCCCATACTGGCACAACAGGTTCACTGGGAAGGGTCTCTAGTGTCGACACTACTTGATCCAGTGTCGACACCCTGTACAGACCTGTTGACTGGGTTCTCTGGGAGCTGGGTCTAGTGTCGACACTACTTGATCCTGTGTCGACACTACTTGACCATTTCTTCATTATTTTGCCTTGTGTTTAAAGCATTGTGTCGACACCAGTAAGGGGTGTGTCGACACTACCCTTGCAAAAAAAAAGTTACATGTTTTGGGTCCGATCGTTACATGATGTCTACTAGCATGTGCATGATGTTATATAGTATGCATGGACCTAAAAGTAATCAACCCATTGAAAAACGGTAATGATATGAATATGATTCTAATGTGTAATTGTGATTGACCTTATGTTCATTGGATTATCTTTTGATCTTACTTATTGTCAATTGACATGATAAGAATATGATATGAATGTGAGGAGGGATACATGTTAGTATGGACTTGTTAGTGGAGTTATATCATGAGTTGCTTAGGAGTTTCAATAGTTATATGCTTTCCGATGTTCAATTAATTATTTGTCATTTGCATACATGTTAGGAATGATTCGTGACACGTCACTTACACCTTTGCACGAATAGACACACCCTTCTTGGGGAATTGAAAGCTATCTGCCGGTCATTCCGAATCGGCAAGACTAGCAATCTTTCCTTAAGACCTCCGTAAGTCTCTGCTCTCTATGGATTTCCACATAGAGGCCGAGCTGGTTGTACCATGAAGTACCCTGGAGATAGAGAGCACATGTTCCACGTACGATATGTCATTAGTCATCCTATGACAAGACATTAATGAATTATGAAACATATGGGACATCGTTATACTGCCCATTTGTTCTCTTGAGCTTTTGTCATACCTTGACTCTATGAATGATCATGTCTTTCTTACTATGAGCTTGTCATTGAAACTCCGTGGCCATAATATGAATATGTTTGTTCGGCATAATATGGGACTTCGGTCCATTTGACCAATGCCTATGCAATACGGGCCCTGTCTGGTCCTGGGGAAGAGCGCCCCAACGTACTTATTAACTGCGGGAGTATGGACTTGTGGTGCTTGGCATGGCACTGATATGATATGCGAGATTTGTGAGAATGTGCCTTTGTTTGATATGATAAGTTTGATATGATATGATATGATTTGATATGATATGTCTGTCATGTGAATACATGATATCTGTATGGCCAATTCATTTTTGATATGATACTACTCTTGAAATATCTGTTCATTGTACATGCAACGACATTTGTTCTGATATGATATCCGTTTTATTCCCCTATTCAAGCTGTAGTATTGCATACTTTGTCATCATATTCATATGCATATCTACCTATTTAAAATGTTAATCATGTATATTAGTCCCCACACAATATTGAGATGTAAATCCTACTGAGCTAGTTCGCTCACCCCTATCATCCTGTCCTTTTTAGGTAGTGATGAGGAACAGAGGAGACTGATGGATTAGGGAAGAGTGATGAGCAACCGCCATATGAGGAGTTGACAGTTTAGGAGTAGATATTTGAGTAGTCTATGTAATAGTGAAACTTTTCTTGAAATTTTATTTGAATAATAGACCCTGTAGTTGGTTCTTCTTATGTAAGGTTGCAACTAGTTGAATGAAATGGAATAAAGTATATTTTGGTGACCATATTATAGTCTCAAATGTGTTCTTTATTCAATTGTGACTCTGTGTTATTCAACTGTGATACGTCTATTGTATCGTTCACGTCTCTCGGTATTTATTCCGCTGCTAAATATCGGGGCGTGACAACCACGTTGGTGGCGAGGCCACCTGGGAGCACGAGCATGAGATGCGCGAGCAGTTCCCTATTTGTTTGATTGATTGGTATGCTATCTTCCTTTTTTCTACTTTTCGGGTTGAGATCGAGTTGTTTTCATTTCGAGGGCAAAATGTCTTAAGGTGGGTGGGATGTAAGACCCGGCCCCCTTGGGCCCTTTGGCCTCGTCCTCAGGGTCGCGACATGCTCCCTGGTCGCGACGAGGTCGCGACGGGGAGGCCGTCGCAACAAGGTTCATGTCACGACGACCAGGGTTGCTGCATTCTTATCGCGACGGTGTGGCCGTCGCGTTCTGGTTGCGACGTCCGATGGCGTCGCGACAACGTTTCTGACAGACGTGATCGGTGTCCTTTCTGTCAGAACGACTCTTTCGTGTGTCAGACGTACGCGCGTGAACGCGACGTGGTTATCCGTCGCGATCGCTTTTCTGGTCTTTGAGGTTTGACCCACTTTTTGGGGTCGCGACAGAGGCGACCATCGCTATAAGGTCGCGACGCCTAGGGTCATCGCGACAAGAGAGTTATCGCGACATGTCATTCCGTCGCGTTCTGGGGGGCCGCCGGGTTAAAACCCAAGGCCGCGCTCCCTTTCCCCCTCTCGCCCTCTTTGCTCTCTTTCTCTCCTCTCCTTTCCCTCTCATGTTTCCCTTGCGGTCTTGGCGGTTCATAGTGCTTGAGGCATTCGTGCTGAGGTGGTTCGTTCCCGCTCATGCAGGGGGACATGTTTGTGTCGTTTGGAGCGAGGAGGAGGCATCCTTTCCTACGAGAAGGCCCCAATGAGTTCGTTCTTCGCGTGGAGGTAGGGACTCTTGATCCTCTCGCCCTAAGCATGCTCCCTCCCCCTCTAGATCGTGGTTTCACGATGGTTTTGGGGTTTGGGAGTGTGAGAACTCCATGCTCGAGGTTGCGTGAGGTTCATCTTCGAGTGTAGATCCATGTTTGTGGGGTTTTAAGGGTGGTTTGGATGGTTTACTAGATTTCTAGCATGTTGAGCATGATCCCCCCCCCTTGTGTGGTTGTTTCCCCATTTTTGGGGTGGTTCTCAGAGGGGTTGCTCCGGAACCCCCCTCTGTCTGAGAACGCGACGATCGTGGAGGTCGCGATCTGGTCGCGACGGCCTGGCCGGTCGCAACGCTCTTGTTTTCTGCGATCTGGTCGTGAAGAGATCGCAACGCTCTTGGGTGTCGCGACCCTGTCACGACGGCTCGGGCCGCCGCGATGGGATCGCGACAGGGTAGGGCGTTGCGACCTTAGCCGTGAGACATGTTTGATCTTCGCCGTTTCTGTTTCATGTACTGTACCCGTGGCACCTGTGCTAGTTCCCTAGTACGGTCTACACTAGTCTTTCGACCGGTGATCGACACTTGAGGGCTTGTCCCGTGTGAGAGGCTATTACCGTTGCCTGGGACCCCCATCCTCGAGAGCCGTCGAGGGAGTACTCCAGGCTACGAGTGTGCTCGAGTTGGCAGCCACTAGGCGGACTCTGGAGCTTAGGGGAAAATGGTGGTTAGGACAGTGGCGTTGAGTCGCTTGTAGAGCTCTCGTGGTTGGACTGGGACGCCGAGGTCAGTTTCGGAGTTCTTCCCGGTGCAGTCCAGCTAGTCCTTTTCTCATTGCCTCGCTCTTTGCGGCCCCAGAACCGCTTAGAGAGGCCAGGCGTGGGACCGTAGTCCAGCCAGACTACGGAGGTTACTGTTCTGTTACTTTGTGTCCTACCTCGCTCTGACGAGACGTGAGGGTCAGGACCGGTCGAGGATAAGACGTCGGTGGGCGCACTTGACCTTGACTAGTGGTAGTGCTTTCCGTAGCTAGTGTTCCCTGTCCAGGCGGAGTCCCCTCTGTCTGTGTTTGCTATCCATGTGGTGGTCACGATGAGTAGTCGTACGGAGTTTCCGACCGTGTGTACTTTCCGTACCGTGCTAGTTGTAGTTTCGCTTCCGCACTTTCGTTGTAGGTAGAAGATATAAACTGCTGTCATTTACTTTATATTTATATTCTTCTGCCTGTTTAGAGCCAGTAGGAGATTGATAGTCCCTACTGAGCTTTTGTTGTGAAGCTCATCCCTCCTTTTCCCAGGTGAGACTTCTCAGCAACGACAGGGCGCGCGCCGGGCGGAGGAGACAGGGCGGTAGGCGGGGCCCCATAGCTAGCAGTGGTTCCCCTTTTTCAGTGTACGTCACCCTCGGGGTATGCCCCTAAGGGACTTATTCTTCCTCTGCCTTTTACTTGTACTAGCGTGCGTGCGTTGGGACTGTACTTAGAGCGGTACGCGACGATCTCGCTCTCTCTTCTGTTTCTGCTTGTACGCTTCTAGCTTAGCAGTTGACGTTTACTTCCTCTACATATCCTGTTAGACATGAATTATAGCCCTTCCGGGTCCCCGGATCTGTCGGTGGCGACCGCGAAAATCGGGTCCTCAGCGTGGGCTGAGGGTCGGGTTCTCGGGTCATTACACTGCCTCCCCCGCGTTCCGTCGTAGGTGCCAACTCCCATAGGTCTAGACGTGAGGGCTCTGTGCACTCTGGTTAGGAGTTTGACAGACGCCTCCGTCGCGTCGCCGACCTGGAGCGTCGTGTGGATGCATGATTCAGAGGGCAGAAGGCAAAGCCCCGATGGACGAGGACCTGGACTTCCGCTCCTCGTTCACTACGGAGATCTTAGAAGCTCGGGTTTCCCCGAAGCTACCTCTGCCCACCATTGCACCCTACGATGGCACCACCGACCCCGCAGATCACATCCACGGCTTTGAGTCGCATATGGTGTTCCACAGAGCATCAGACGCGGCCAAATGCCGGGCCTTCCGGCCACCCTGAAAGAGACCGCGCGGGCATGGTTCGAAGCCCTCCCCGCAGGTTCCATCTCTTCCTTCCACCAGTTGAAGAAGTCCTTCCGGGACAACTTCCTCGGTGGAAGGTCTCAGCCATGCAGAGCGGCGTCTCTTCTGTCTGTTTGGCAGAAGAAAGGCGAAGCGCTCTGGGACTACGTCAAGAGGTTCCGGACTGAAGCGCTCCGCATTCCTCGCCTCGACGTCCCATTGGCCACCAGTGCCCTCATCCAGGGCACTCGAGATGGCTTCCTTCAAAGGACGTTGGGGATGCAGCAGCCCTCTACTCTTGCCGCGTTGCTCTCTACTGCTCAGCGCCATGTGGCATGCGAGGAGAGCCTAGCCCTGGTCGAGCAGAGCAGGGAGATCAACCGGATAAGAAGAGGCCTTCCGACAACGGTTCTGACCACGATCGGAAGAAAGGCCATCGCAATGGGGACTCGCCGCACCGACCTCGCCCCTTCACCGACTACACCCCGCTCACGGTGGCTCCCGAACAGATCCTGGCCGAGATCTGCGATGAACCTTATGTTCGGTGGCCACCAATGATGCTCTTTGATCCCCGCAGGTGCAACCAGGACAAGTACTGTCGCTTCCACCGTGACCACAGCCACGACACCTCCGAGTGACACCAGCTCAAGGACGAGATCGAGTCCTTGATCAAGCGCGGCTATCTTGGACGATATGTGCCCCGTAATGAAGACCACCCAAGACTCCGAGAGTGAACCCCCGAGCAGCCCATCAACAACGAGCCAATGGGCAGGAGATCAACGTGATCGCAAGAAGCTTCGGCACTGGCGGAGAGAGCAACCAGAGCCGACGCGACTACGCTCGGCGGGTGCACTTGGTGGACAGGCCCCCGGCGCCTCGCCCAAGCCCTTATTCCCCTAGTCCCATACGCGCACGATCCGAGGAGGCTATCACCTTCTCAGATGAAGATCTTGTAGGAGTGTCCACTCCGCACACCGATGCGTTGGTCATTTCGGCCACCATCAATCACTGTACCGTGCGCGAATTTTGGTGGATAATGGAAGTGCACCGGATGTGTTAGCTTATGATTGCTTTTTGCTTATGGGATTGAAGACCGACCAGCTCACCCCAGTAAAGTCACCTTTGTTCGGCTTCTTGGGGGTTTCGATCCAACCCATGGACGAGTGCGCCTCACAATTACCCTTGGGACGACCCCGAGGAGCATAACCAAGACGGTAGATTCTTGGTTATTCGAAGCATGCCCGGCTACAACGCCATCCTCGGTAGGGGCTGATCGGTCGAATTAAAGCTTCCTTCATCCCTCCATTAGAAGATGAAGTTTCCCACTTCGTGTGGGATTGGCGAGGTGCAGGGCAGTCAGCGTGAGTCTCGAAGGTGCTATGTCCTCTCCTTGAGAGACAAACAGCCCCTCACAACATCGGCAACTGCTCCCCCACACAGCCGATCAGCCTTCCACCAGCAGAGGCACACCTTCCGAAGATATGCTTCCTATTCGGATGGACAAGGACCCCGAACATGTCCTCTATATTGGCGCACTACTGCCGAAAGCCGAACAGCAGCGCTACAAGGCCTTCCTGCTAGCCAACTTAGACGTGTTCGCATAGTCGGACGAAGAATTGCCCGGCATACCCCTAGAAGTGATGGTGCATCACCTTCGTCTGGACCCGAGGTGCCTCTGGTCCAGCAAAGAAGGCGACCCGTCAACCATGAACGACAGATCGTGATCCAAAATCACGTTGTCAGAAGCCGAACTGTTGGGCTCCTTCGGGAAGCCCAGTGCCCAAGATGGATATCCAATGTAGTCCTCGTGCGCAAAGCAACGGCAAATGGTGAGTGTGTGTGGATTACAAGGATCTCAACAAGGCCACGCCCAAGGACAATTTCCCTTTGTCGCGCATCGACTAGGTGGTGGACGCCACATCCGGCCATGAGCTTCTCAGCTTCTTAGATGCTTATTCTGGTTACCACCAGATTAACATGTATCCTCCGGATCAGGACGCCACTACGTTCGTCACCGACCTCGGCCTCTATTGCTTCACAAGGATGCCTTTTGGTCTAAAGAACATAGGCGTGACGTACCAACGATTGATCAATAAGATGTTCGAGCAACAAATTGGGCATAATATGGAAGTCTACGTCGACGATATGTTGGTCAAGACGCTCCCAAGTGCCAACCACATCACTGACCTCGAGGAGACCTTCGTAACTCCGCGAGGTACAATATGAAGCTCAATCCCTCAAAGTGTGCGTTCGGAGTGCGCTCGGGTAAGTTCCTTGGTTTCCTTGTATCCAATAGAGGAATAGAGGCCAACTCTGAGAAAATATGGGCCATACTAGAGATGAGAAGTCCTAAGACAGTCCACGATATCAAGAGGCTCACTGGACGCCACGCCGCGCTCAATCGTTTCATGTCCCAAGCAGCAGAAAGAAGTTTTAACTTCTTCAAGTTGCTGCGAGTCCCCAAAGGCCTCGCAGCAAGGGGGGCATCTACAGTGGACCGAGGACTACGAAGCAACCTTCATCGAGCTAAAGGCGTACCTGGCAGCCCCACCTGTTCTCTCAAAACCTGTGCTCGGTGAATCCATGTTCGTGTACCTTTCGGTTACCGAACACTCCATTAGCGTAGTCTTGATCAGAGAAGAGGCAGCGGCTCAACATCCCATCTACTACATCAGCAGGGTCCTTCAAGAAGCTAAAAGTAGGTACCCTCGAGTAGAGAAGCTCGCTCTGGCACTAGTGACAGCCGTACGGAAGCTCAGGCCATACTTTCAGGCCCATCCAATTACGGCCCTCAC
Organism: Colocasia esculenta; assembly: GCA_014218235.1. Lineage (NCBI taxonomy): Eukaryota > Viridiplantae > Streptophyta > Magnoliopsida > Alismatales > Araceae > Colocasia > Colocasia esculenta. The sequence goes on from CM024762.1 coordinate 118,200,932, forward strand.
CGACCAGCCACTGAAGCTTATTCTTTAGCGCTCGAAGGCTTCCGGAAGGCTCATCAAATGGGCCATCAAGCTTGGGGAGTTTGATATCAGCTACCGTCCGAGGACAGCTATCAAGGCACAAGCGTTAGCAGACTTCATGGCAGAATGCACCCTTGGCCGAGTAGGATTCCCCATTGGCAGACGAGCCCCCATGGGAGCTCTACGTTGATTTATCCTCTTGTGTCACGGGAAGTGGAGCAGGCCTGGTTCTTACCTCCAGAGGGTCTCGAGTTTCAGTATGCCCTAAGGTTTCGCTTCGCCGCCTCCAACAACGTAGCTGAGTACGAAGCACTCCTGTCTGGAATCCGAATGGCTAGACACCTCGGAGCACTCTGACTACTTCGACCACAAGTGCCTGAAATACCTATTCTCTCAGAAGGAACTTAATATGAGACAAAGAAGATGGCTGGAGTATCTGAAGGACTTTGACTTCAACATTCAATATCATCCAGGCAAAGGTAATGCAGTAGCTGATGCACTTAGTAGGAAGCCAGTAGCTTCACTGTCCTACTTAGTCATGGGCGAGATGCAACTACTTGAGCAATTCGCCAGTCTGGATCTAAACATTGAGCAGAGAAGTGATAAGATGATAGTTTCCAACCTTAGGGCACAACCAGACATTTAGTCGAGATCAGATAGCAGCAGGCTAATGATCCATTCCTAGTCCGAGTCAGGGAGACCATAGCTGACAAGCCGGATTTCTCCATCGCTGAGGATGGAAGAATACTATTTCAAGACAGGACATGCTTGCCTGACAATGAGGAGCTGAAGAGAAAGCTAATGGATGAAGCATAAGACCAAGTATACCATTCACCCAGGCAACACCAATATGTACCAAGACATGAAAAGGTCATTTTGGTGGCCAAACATGAAACGTGAGGTGGCTGAGCATGCCGCGCACTGCCTCACCTGTCAACAGGTAAAAACAGAACACCACCGTCTTGCAGGTGTACTCAGACCCCTGGACATACCAAAATGGAAGTGGGAAAGTATTGGCATGGATTTCATCATGGGTTTACCCCGAACTCGTGGTGGACTTGATGCTATCTGGGTCATTGTGGACCATTTAACTAAGTCCGCACATTTCTTGGCAATCAAGAGCACTTGGAGTGTGGATGTACTTACAGCACTGTATGTAAAAGAAATAGTAAGACTACATGGAGTTCCCATATCCATAGTCTCCGATCGTGACCCTAGATTCACTTCTAGATTTTGGAAGGGACTTCAGACTGCATGGGCACTAAACTTAATTTTAGCACTGCCTTCCACCCCCAGACGGATGGACAGACAGAAAGGACCAACCAGATAGTGGAAGACCTGCTTCGTGCCTGCACTATAGATTTTGAAGGCTATTGGAATGAGCAGCTATCCCTGATAGAATTCTCCTACAACAACAGCTATCAGGCGAGCATTAAGATGGCACCATTTGAAGCGCTGTACGGAAGAACTTGCAGATCACGGTATACTGGAATGAGGTAGGAGAATAGCAATGGCTAGGACCGGACATGGTACAGAGCACTAGCAGGGATATACAGATTATCAAAAACAGAATCAAGATAGCGCAGTCCAGGCAGAAGACCTATACTGATAAAAGAAGAAGGGACTTGGAATTTCAAACTGGAGATCATGTGATGCTCAAAGTATCCCCGACTCGAGGATTTCAACGGTTTGGGATGAAGGCAAGCTAAGACCAAGATTCATAGGTCCATTTGAAGTGTTGGATAGAGTTGGCGAGGTGGCGTACTGACTAGCACTACTTCCCCAGTTCTCCAGCGTACATAATGTTTTCCATGTGTCAATGCTGAGGAAGTACATATATGATCCGTCACACGTAATCAACTATGATGACATTATTTTGAATAAAGGCATGACCTATGAAGAAAGACCAGTGAAGATCATGGATAAGAAGAGGCATAGCTTCGGAATCGATCTATACCCGTGGTCAAGATACTGTGGAGAAATCACGAAGTTGAAGAGGCCACGTGGGAGCCCGAAGTATTAATACGACGAAATTATCCGAATTATTCAGTAAGTCACTCTTCCTCTCACGATCATATGAATTTGGGGACCAAATTCTTTTTAAGAGGGGGAGGATGTAGCAACCTTGATTTTAAATTCAATATAAAATAAAATTTTAATTTAATAAATGAGATAAATAGATTTAATTAGAATAAATGAGAAATAAGTGAAGTAAAAAGGGCATTAAATCAAGCCCAATAAGTTAAAACCCTAATGGGTTGTGTAAATGGCTCAATCCCAAAATAATGGGCCTAATTGTGAGGAGCCCATCATGGGACGGGAAATAATTATCCCAATTTGGATATAATTAATTAATAAATAGTAAAGGGTTAAGATAAATACTAATAACCCATAATTATCTAAGATAAGAGCCATATCCCATCCTAGCCCTTGGGCCACGAATTAGGTCTTCTCTCTGCCCTTTTAAGTTGATAATTGATACGAAAATAGGAGATAATTATCAATTTTCGGAGTTGGAAAAGAAAAGAGGAGTTTTAGGCATTAGGACTCTATTAGCCATCAAAACACCCAAATTCGTCCCAACCAAAATCCTAGTTCGTGTCTAGAGCCTTGGGAGACGAAGAGGAGGCGATTTTGGACGTGGAGCTTGGAGGAGAAGGGCTGGAGCTTGGCTGTTCTTCTTCATTTTTCGTCACCAAATCCTAGTTCTCTTGTCAACGCAAAAAGGTAGGCAATCTCTCAAGCACTCAACGTGAAAAAATTACCTAGGAAGTCTTCATGACCCCCTTCGAAAGCCCTCTCGTTTTGCTCTATTTCATTCGTCCATTAGGGCGAATTAAATGTTTGAATCCATGTTGTTATCATGTACCCGAACCCTATAGTTTGCCTTCAATCCATACTTGTACTCGATTGAATGTTGTGGATTTATTCTCATAAATACTACTCATCACTAGCTTTCAAACACCCCTATTTGCCTTAATTTTTATCTTGTGTCCATGGCGAATTAAATTGTTGTTCTTGACAGTACATGTTTAGGTAAACAAAAAGTAACCTAGTCAAAGCATGCTCTATACATGACTATTTTCTAATTAATCATGTCCTGTGATAGATCTCCATGTCTACTCTCATTTAAATTTAGTTTCATGCTTTTTGGATCATTGTGTGATTTTATATTGAATTTTGAATTGCCCTGTATCATGTAGACCCACCTGGAAAAAGGTCAGAACACCTTTTCTGGGGCTCGGGCCACTCCCTGATATCGCGATGGCCCGATCCGCCGCGACCTCAGAGGGGGTCGCGACACCAGGACCCGTCGCGATCTGAACGCGACAAGTCGATTGGTCGCGAGCTGCCTTCCGGTTCACCCCAGGGCCCGGCTCAGCAGAACGCGACCGGTCCTGGTGGCGCGACCTGAATGCGACCATTGACCCTGTCGCGACCAGATTCTGAACGCGACCCGAACCTATGTCGCGACCGAAACGCGATAGACCCCTACGTCGCGATCTGACTGTGGCGGCCAGAACCCTAATTTTTCCATTTTAACCCTGCTATATATGTCTATTAAACCTTGTTTAACCCTAATTAAGTGCTGTCTTGAATAACTTCGAACTGTTAATCATCAATTGATATTATTTTACAGAATTAAATAATCTAAAAGCTATATGTACAACTTAACATTCATGATTGTCTTTAAACCTATTAATTACTCAATAATATATTTGGTAATTTAGCGAAATAAATTACTAAATGTCTCTATTTTAATTAACTTCAGTTGTCTTCATTTTACTCGTGTGTTTTATACACTGTTACCGTTTCCCTTGGCCTTCGAGCACTCGAGGCACGACGGACCAGTTTTACACACTTTTCTTGGCATGGACCACCTCTCCACCGGGAAGACTCCTAACTGGACCAGGGACTCCTGTCAAGGCCTCCGTAAGTCTTCTTGGCTTTGGTGCACGTCCTTAGCCGACGAGTTGGTTGTACCCTAATACCCGTTACACTCTTAGGGATCAGTACGATCCATGGCCTTAGTGTGTTCTCTCCTTATCTTGTGATCACGCCGGACCATTTAGGCTCGTGTTCACGGCACGGCTAGTGGGCGGTTGTGACTTCTACTAGACTGCCGGTACCGACCTAGTGCCGCGCAACTGTTACTATCATTGTTACGTTATTTTACGATATTGTCACTATCTCGTCTACTGTCTATATCCTCTCATCTGTTCACGTTCTCTCTACACTCTCATCTATTTCGTCTACTACTCTCATCTTTTCTTGGTACTCTCTTGGTCATTCATGTGATTGTCTAAGATAAAGAAATGACTAATGTCAGTACAATGGGGCCCGATCTGGTCTTGGGAGGAGCGCCCGAAAAGTGCCAGTGTCCATGGGAGTTAAAATGATCAAGGATGTGTACGGCATGCATCCAGTGCCATTATACTATCTAGATTAATCTATGACAATCAAAGTGCTATCAATACAAGTGCAAGCTAGTCAAGTGCTATACAAGTGCTATCGTTATGTGCTATTATCGTTACATGGCCATTCTATTAACGTTCTCGTTGTGCTATTTTCCTTGTACTAGTGCCATTGTTCTCTTGTTATCGTTACTTGCTATACATGACTATTCTCTCTAGTTATCCTTCCATTCAAAACATTAACTATTTAAAGCATGCTTGTTCTCATGAGATCTTAAGTCCTACTGGACGTTATTCGCTCATCCTGCATATTTTATTCATGTGTTCAGGTGAGTCGGATGGTGACCACACTCACGAGAATGGGTACGAGGATGACATCCAAGAGTGACCAGTTTCAGCAACCATTTGCTTTAATAGTTAGTTAGTAGAGTTATGAGTCAATTAGCTCTTATGTATTAGATTAGTTTTCAATAAAGTACTATGGGCCCTAGTTATGGCTCTGATACGTTAATGTAATAGTTAGTTCATGAAGTTTGATGAGATAATGGTGATTGTAACGATGGTTGGTGAATTATTATGATATTGGAGTTTCTTGGGTATTATTCCAATTGTGCAATGGTTTGCTATTTATTTTCTCGCTCTGTACTATTTAATAACTGTAATTCCGCTCCTATATTCCGCGTCGGGGCGTTACAGTTGTTCCCCTAGCGGGAGCCTCTCCTCTGGAAGCCACAAGTGTCCTCGTGGTTGAGAGAGAAGAAGAGGGGGAGAGAGAGAGAGAAGAAGAAGAGGAGGCGGGGGAGGGGGGGCAAAGAGAGAGATGTTATTTTAATCATATTATATATATTTTTAATGATTTCATACTTGATAGCAGAATATTCTTTAGATTGTCACAACCAATTAACCCCAGGGAGATAATCAATGATTTTTTTTTCGATTTAAGGGATATACATTATAATAGTTGGATTTCAGATGTACATCTAGGGGTGTCAATGGGCCGGGCTTGGACCGGGCCTTGCTAGGCCCGGCCCAGGCCCGGTTTTTTAAAATCCGGCCCGGGTCCGGCCCAGGCCTGGGGTTAGGCCCGGTATGGGTGGCCCAGCCCGACCCAGGAAAAGCCCGGAAAAACCCGGCCCGGCCCGAAAGCCCGGAAAAAATATTATTTTTATTTATATATATATAATTTTAATATATCTATAAAAATAATATATATTTTACTTATATCGATATTAACATTTAACTCGTAAAAGATTATGTTTTTGAGTAGATTTATTGTAGAAAAATACATATAATTCTCTTTCTAAATATAAAATTCATACTTAATATAAATTATATTTATGTTTTTCGGGCCGGAGGGCCGACTGGGCTGGGCCTCACAAAGCCCAAGCCCGGCCCTATTTTTTTCCGGGTCGGGCCAAAAACTTTAACAGGCTTATTTTCCCGGCCCAAGCCCGATTAAAACCGGGCCAGGCTTGCGGACCTCCGGGCCGACCCAGCCCAATTGACACCCCTATGTACATCACTAATATGGACGATTTTAGAGGTATATAGATAATTTTCCCTAATCGATTTTATACTTTCATGGTATTATTGAAATAAAAAATGAATTAAAAAAGAGTATTTAAAAGGAAAGTAAAATATATATAAAATATAATTCTGAAATAATATAAATTACGTAATAGTAAACAAAAAAATAAAAATTTTAAAAGAAATAATATAAAGTAAACAAATAAAGAAGAATAAAGGGATTAAAAAGAAATCCCAATATTATTACTTCATTATTTAAGAAAGATAAAAAATTAAAAAATAAGTTAAAAATTAACTCCTTAAAATATGAGAATCTACTCTCAATAAGAAAATCGACAACTCTTAATATATATATGAAAAATGAGTCTCTAAAAGAGAATCAACTCACCTCGTTGAGAGAGTCGATTCCCTCAAAGAGAAATTGATTCTCACAATATTTAATTAATATTGAAAATTGATTATATGCATAGTCTTAAATATCTAATCCAGGTTAAATGTTCGAGTTGATAATTTTTTAATCAATTTCAATTAAATAAAGCTCACAGTCCCGAAGTCTGTGAGTAAATTCTAGGCGTTCAAAGAATTATCTCCAACTTAGAGGACCTATGTATTAAAGTCTGCTAAGAACGTTAGGATAAGTAAAAGTGTGAAGCGAATCATCTTGTACTTGCATCAAATACATGTATTATATGTATTATGGATCAGGTTATACATGCGTGCCTTGTATATATGCATGATGAGATATTTGCAAGACCCTTTTTATAATAAGTATTTTGCTTGATGTAAATTATTAGCAATTCTATTAAGTAAGAAATATTAAAAAGATTGGAATAATTTCTTAACCCCCCATTAAATCAGTCAACTACGATCGATTTATTATAATTGGTTATCGCAGAGTTGATTAGAGTAAATGGGTTCGTCATTAATTGATTTGTATATTTTTATCCTTTTCTTTTTTGAACTGTTGTGTCTGTTGAAGCATGTGCGTATATATGTAGCGGAAGCGGAATCTATGACGGTGCAACCACGAGGAGGAAGACGACGAACGCCAAATGCTGGAGGAGACGACCGTAACCCCACGGAGTCTCCCTGGTTTCCTCTCTCTATGTCACTGGATGCCTTATCTGTCTATGGGGAAGACTGACCATATATAGAGAGGAGGGACCAGTCCAGAAAATGTCTTATTGGGCTCCCACCCATAACAGGACCCATGGGCCACATATGGTTAGGCCCATCATAATATCCTTTTGACTAGATCGGAAGCGTGCATCCTTTATGTGTAGCCCAAACATGATAAGCGGACCACTTAAGTTGGGTCTGAACCCAACATTCTCCCACTTGGTCCATCTTATCATAAACATCATCAAAATTTTCCTTTCGAAAATATTCATATATAACACATATAATTTTGAAAAGACTTTTGAAAATTTTGATTTCATTGGGCTACACGTGTAAAGAAAACCGATATGCACGCGCAATATGAAACATAAAACCACACGTTATTCCAGTCAAAAGATCTGTAAGTTCAAATTTCAAAAAATCAAATGATATGAGTTATGGCGGCAAATACATTCAGTCATGTACCACCTTCCATGTACCACAGTATCACCAACTTTCCACAACTGAACACTATATCTGGCACTGCAAACAAACAAAACATGATGTTTGTCTGCTGGTCACCACACATACACACACATGTGTATGCATTTTGCCAATTACAAACCAGAACAAGTGCACATAACAAATGTAATAGGCAGAAAACAAATGGAGAATCATCATATAAAAGTGAACACTAATAACTACAAGTGTCACAACTGTAAATGTCACAGCATATTAAGGGAATTAATAAGACCCATCCGTGTCACATGACTACAAAAAGTGCTAGCAGGTAGTCCTTTAGTGAGAGGGTCAGCCACCATAAGACTGGTCTCAATATGCTCAAAGGACAAATCATGATTTCTCACTCTATCTCTAAGAGCAAAATACTTTATATCTAAGGCTCTACCACCCTTGAATGCCTTATTGTTCTTAGAGTAGAAAACCACAGCGGAGTTGTCATAGTAGATCCTCATCGGCCTAGCAATGAAGTCCACAAATGGCAAAGCTGTGACCAAATTCCGCAACTGAATGGCTGTCCACTAGCCTCATAACAAGCAATAAACTCTGCCACCATGGTGGAAGTTGCTATGATACTTTGCTTCTCACTGCACCAACTTACAGCTCCTCCTGTCAAGAGGAAGATGTAACCAGAAGTAGACTTCCTAGTATCAAGACAACCACCATAGTCAGCATCTGCATAGCCAATGACCTCCAATTGATCTGATCTCTTAAATGTAAGCATGTAGTCCATAGTGCCTCTAAGATATCGCATGACCTTCTTGGTAGCCTTCCAATGATCCATGCCTGGGTTACTCTGGTACCGACTGAGCATCCCCACAGCAAAAGCAATGTCTAGACGTGTACAAGTCTGCAAGTACATCAGGCTCTCAGCTGCTGAAGCATAAGGAATTGACTCCATCTGCTTCCTTTAAAGGTCATTCTTGGGACACTGTAATTCACTGAATTTATCTCCTTTAAGTATTGGTGCCTTATCGGGTGAACAAGATTGCATATTGAACCTCTCTAAGATCTTTGAGATGTAAGCTTTCTGAGAAGACCAAGAGTGCTTGAGGGTCTATCTCTAGTGATCTCAATGCCAAGCACATAACAGGCATCACCCATATCCTTCATCTCAAAATTCTTAGACATGAAAACTTTTATTTCATGCAACAAACTAAGATCACTACTGGCGAGCAAAATGTCATCCACATACAAAAGCAAGATAATGAACTAACTCCTACTGACCTTAAGTAAAGGCATTCGTCAATGACGTTCTCCTTAAACCCAAAGGACAAACTTTTCTCATTAAACTTGAGAACCACTGATGGGAGGCTTGCTTAAGCCCGTAAATGGATTTCCTTAACTTACACACCATGTGTTCGTTTCCTTTAACATGAAACCCTTGAGGTTGTTCCATATTGTAGCAACTTTGATTTTTCAAATCAAGAAAAATAAAAATTTTATTTAAATAAATGAGATAAATTGATTTAATTGAATAAAGGGAGAATAAATAGAATTAAATGAAATAAAAGGAATTAAATGAATAACCCATTAAGCTAAATTAGTAGTGGGTTAAACAATGGTCCAAACCAAATATATTTGGCCCAATGGGATGAAGCCCATCTTGGGAGGAGATGTAATTAAGTGAATTTCGTATCTAATTAAATAATAAATAGTAAAAGACTAAGATAAACACTAAATAAGTCTTGTTTATCTCAAATAAGAGTCCCTAACACATCCTAACCCCATTGGCTACGAAATTAGGCCCCTCCCTATCTTATTAGATGGATAATAGCAAGAAAAATCGGTGATAATTATGGAAATTCGTAATTAAAGGAGAAGGAAAGAGTTTTAAGTGATTTAGAACTCTATAAGCAATCAAAACACCCCCCATTTGACCCTAGTACCCCACAATTTCGTGCTAAGACTTTTGGAGACGAATAGGAGAAGATCTGGACCAAGGAGCAAGGAAGGAGAAGGCTTGGAGCAAGAAGGGTTTTCATAATTTCGTCATCCAAACTAGAGTTTTCTTACTCCACAAAAAAGGTAGGCAATCTCTCAAGCTAAAATCGTGAAATAATTACCCTAGGTAGATTTCATGTACCTCTTCAAAAGCCCTATACTTTCGTTGTATTCCGCTCATCCATTTGGGCGAATTTAATTCATGAAATCCTACTGTTACCATGAACTGAAATCTCATGTTTTCTCTAATTCCCCATATGTACTTGCTCTCATGCCATGATAAAATTCTCGTGTATACGGCACATTATTTTCTTTCAAACGCCCCTGGTCTTGCTTGATTTCGATCTCCCATCAGGGAGAATTAAATATTTGAATCCCTATCTGTTGCCTGTACCCGACTCTTCAAATTTACCTTTACACTTCCTGCATACTTGATTCCTTGCTATGAGAAAATTCTCTAAAATACTACATCTTGTTACCTTCTAAACGCCCCTGGTTTTGTAATTTTTGTCATGTATACCTCTCTAATTATTCGTTGAACCCTGACTGCGTCGATTTAGGTCACCGAAAAGTAACCTGATCAATGCATGTCTAAACCTTGTCTATTTTCAAATTAATTGTGCATGTTGATAGATATACATGTTTACTTTCGTTTAAAACTTGTTTCATGCTTTTTGGATCACCGTGTGATTTTATACTGAATTTAGAATGACCCTGTGTCAAGAAGGGTCTACCCAGAGAAAAAAGGAAAAAAAATTGTGCCGCCCCTGTTATCGCGACGACGCGATACGCCGCGATAACAGGAGTGTCGCGGTAGGCCTTTAGGCCGCGTCATGAACGCGACGGGCCTCGTCGCCGCGTTCCCAAACCCGAACCGGGCCAGGCCGGCCGGTTCGCCTGTCGCGCCAGGCCGCACCACCGCGACCTGAACTGCGACAGGATACCCCGTCGCGATACGTTGCTTAACGCGCCCATGCGCCCCGTCGCGACATGATCGCGACTGGCACCCCCGTCGCCTTCTTGAAATTTCGGCCAGAACAATAATTATGCTTGTATCCCTGCTGATTAGTCTATATACTTCTTAATTAGCCATGATTAACCCATGTTATAGTTAATTCGACTTGGTAAATAATAATTGGCTTTAATGATATACATTTAATTATTTAAAATGATATTTGCACGACTTGTCATATCCTCAAGATTTCTTTACACTTGCACACATATAACATTATAAATTACCATTTGACCTTGATAAATTATGCAATAATGTATTCGGTAATTATCGAAATAAATAACTAAATTACCCTATTTTGTTAAATACAATTGTTTCCGTTTTTACTCGTGCATTTTATTTACCGATACCGTTTTCCCTCGGCCTTCGAGCACTCGAGGCACGACGGACCCATTTTTACACACTTTCCCTTGACTTGGACCACCTCTCCACCGGGAATACTCTCGATTGGACCAGGGACTCCTTGTCAAGACCTCCGTAAGTCTTCTTGGCTTTGGCGCACGTCCTTAGTCAACGAGCTGGTTGTACCCTAAAACCCGTTACACCTTAGGGATCAGTACGATCCATACCTTAGTATATTCCTTCTCGTCTTGAGTTCACACCGGACCACCTGACCCGTGTACACAGCACGGCTAAGGGGCGGTTGTGACTTCCACCAGACTGCCGGCACCCGACTTGGTGCTGTGCAACCGTTACTATTGTGTTTATCGTTGTTATACGATTGTACCCCTCTCATCTACAGTCTCTTTACTCTCATCTGTTCATGTTCTCTCTACACTCTCATCTATCTCGTCTAGTACTCTCTTATCTCTTCTTGGTACTCTATTGGCCATTCGTGTGATTGTCTAAGATAAATGAAATGACTAATGCCAGCGCAATAGGGCCCGATCAGGTCCTGGGAGGAGCGCCCGAAAAGTGCCAGTACCCATGGGAGTTAAAATGATCATAGGATGTGTTACGGCATGCATCCAGCGCCATTTTACTATCTAGATTAATCTATAACAATCAAAGTTCTATCTCTACAAGTGCAAGCGTGATCGTTACTAGTGCACCATTGTACAATTTACCTGTTATATCGTTACATGGCCATTCCATTATCATTCTCGTTGTACTATTTTCCCTGTGCCAGTTGCAATAGTTATCTCGTTATCGTGACATGCTCTACATGACTTTACTCTCTAGTTAACCTGCCATTAAGACATTAACTATTTAAAGCATGCTTGTGTTCATGAGATATTAAGTCCTACTGGGCGTTATTCGCTCATCCTGCGTATTATTTAATGTGTTTCAGGTGAGTCGGATCATGACCACACTCACGAGGATGGGACCGATGAGGAGACTCAAGAATGACCAATCAGCAACCAGTGCTGTCTAGCAGTAGTCTGTTACTATAGTTATGAGTTAGTGAGTCAGTTAGTCATAATGTAATAGTATAACTTTGAATAAAGTACTCTGGGCCCTAGTTTTGGCTCTGATACGTTGATGTATTAGTCAATTTATGAAGATGATGAGTTATTAGTGAATGTAATGGAGATTGTTGGATTATTAATGAGATATGAGGTTGTTTGGTATTATTCCATTGTGTAATGGTTTGTTATTTATTTCTCGCTCTGTACTATTTAATAACTGTAATCCCGCTCCGATATTCCGCGTCGGGGCGTTACAGTTTTGTGGTATCAGAGCCTAGGTTATTCTTAAGTTTAGGATGATCTAGGTTTGACTTGACTTGACTTAGAGTCTAAATTCCATACCTATGTGAGATGGGTAGAACCGTGGGTAATGAGATAAAATGGATACACACACGCACAAACCTAGTGCAAAACTGAACGACTTACATTTAAATTCTCTTTTGAAGGAACTTAATCAACTATGGCAGCAGAGCGTGCTCAACTCCGTGACATGCAGCAGACTATCCAGCATCTTACTCAAGCTTTACTTTAGGCTGCTGGGGCAAACAATACAACAATAACAACCGAGGAGCTGGTGAATTGCACCGGAACTTCCGCAACCTGAACCCGCCTCGATTCAGCGATACCACAGACCCTGATGAGGCCGAAAACTGGCTCAAGGAGATTAAGCGTATCTTCCGTGTCATGCAATGCATGGATGGAGATAAGCTTTTACTTGCCACATTCCAGCTTGAAAGGGACACCCGTGCGTGGTGGGAGTCCATTGAGGCCACGCGGGCAGATGCTCAGTTTACGTGGAATGAGTTTAAGGAGCAATTCAACTCCAAATATTTTTCAGAAAGAGTTCAAGAAAGGAAAGCCGCCGAGTTCGCCGCTCTGAAACAAAGAAACCTAACGGTTGCTGAATATGAGGCACAGTTCTCTCGATTGGCTCGCTACGCCAATCATCTGGTTAGTACCCAGAGGATGAAGGCGAAGAGATTCCTCAACGGGCTTAGACCCGCATTAATTACACAGCTGGCACCATTTGATATTCAGACCTACCCAGAGATGGTCAGGAGAGCACAATGCCTGGAAGATGCAACTGAACTCACTGAGCGCATCAAGGGTAGAATGTTCAGGAAGGAGCAAACTTCTGGAGTATCGAGCAAGCCTACTAATGGCAAGAAAAGGCCGTTAAGTATCACTGATGGGCCAAGCCAGGAGCGGAAGCCCAAAGTCCCCACCACTACTACTCCGAACAACAAGCCCAGATGCAAATATTGTGACAAGCTGGGTCACACGACAGAAGAATGCTGGAGGAAGGCAGGTGCATGCCTTCGTTGTGGGAGCCGAGAGCATCGGATACCTGAATGCCCATTACTGAGGGAGAATGAGAAGTGTCCTGCGGGACCAAGAAGCCAGGCAGACTCCAAGCCCTGCAAGAGGTGGAGACCAGCGAGGAAGGTGGAGTTGTAGAAGGTACACTACCAGTCTTTTCTCATTCGGCATTTGTTTTATTCGATACTGGCGCAACGCATTCGTTCATATCACAAGCATTTGCTGATACCCTAAATGAGAAACCTGCATCTATGACATTTGAATTATCTGTCACAACACCACTAGGAGAAAAGACTCAATTGAATAAATATTATCCATTGACTGATGTTAAGATTGGTGAACTCAATCTAAGAGCTGACTTGATCTGTATGCCCATGGGAGGGCTATGATGTCATTCTGAGATCCGATTGGCTATCCACGTATGGGGCTATCGTGGATTGTAGAAGAGGGAAATTTCTTTTAGTGAATTCCCTAAGCTGACCTTCACAGGACGTAGGCACAAGAGACACTTGTCCCTCGTCTCTGCCATAAAGGCACAAACATGATAAGAAAGGGCTGTGTGGCATTTCTTGCTGCAATTGTAGTTGAGAAGAAAGCAACCAAGATATTAGACATTCATATAGTGCAAGAATATCAGACGTGTTACCCGATGAGCTGCCAAGCATTCCACCCGAGAGAGATGTAAATTTCTCAATTGATCTCGTACCTGGAGCTGTACCGGTTTCACGCCAACCCTACAGGATGCCCCATGCTGAATTGAAAGAGTTGAAAGAGCAACTGATGGAACTTCTAGAAAAGGGTTTCATTAGGCCGAGTACTTCTCCTTTTGGAGCACCAGTGTTGTTCGTCAAGAAGAAGGACAGATCCATGAGATTATGCATCGATTACAGGCAGTTGAACAATCTCACTATCAAGAACAAGTACCCTCTGCCGCGTGTCGATGAATTATTTGATCAGATATCAGGAGCAGAGTATTTTTCTAAGATTGACCTTAGATCGGGATATCATCAGATGAGGATTAAAGATGCAGACATTTACAAGATAGCTTTCAGGAGCAGGTACGGTCATTACGAATTTGTAGTCATGCCTTTTGGACTAACCAATGCTCCTGCAGCTTTTATGCAGTTAATGAACAGCATCTATCGACCATACCTCGACAAGTTTGTTGTAACACCCCGCTCCGGCCCGGTACGGCCATACCGACCCACGTCGGACAAGAAGGAGATGTTACTGGGGAAAGACCCCAACAGTGTCGAACATCAAGGTGGAATATCTCATGATGAATGGAAATAGAATAAGCGGAAGCAATATTACCATCAATTTTTACATTTACATCTCATAATCAAAAGAACTAATAAGTATATAACAAAATGAATGTTGTCCATACCTGAACTAGTACATTTAATAAGGTTTAACATTACATTTCTTCTTCCCACTATAATATCATCAATTTATAAAACCCAAGCAATCTTTACTTCTCGCAATCCGAACCAAGCCTCGCCATTCCTCTTCTAGAACCTAAGCTTCACCTGGATATTAGCAAGAGTGAATCTATAGAATAGACTCAGCAAGTAACTAGGAATTTCAAACTCACAACCTACACTATAGCATATTTTGAAAAAGCATGGTGATATATTTATATATCCAGTGGTAGAACCAGTAGCGATAGAGGTAACAATAACAGAAATAGTAATATTTATAATGAGAATAGTATTGGCAATAGTGACGACAATAGTAATAGAAATAGTAACGGTAGAAACAATGGTGGTGACAATAGTGGTTAATGGTAATAATAGGTGTAGTAGAAATAGCAGTAGTAGTGTTGCTCACATATAGTACACAATCGAACACCAGGCATGCAGGATTCTAGAGGTGGCCCCCACATGTTCAAGAGGTGGCTCCCACTATGTAGCACTTTGCACCATTATGGCCTCAAGAGGTGGCTCCCATAGTGTAGCACTTTGCCCTATGTGGCACTTAGTTCCTACACTTCTGGCTAGGCAAGGCAGTAGCAGTGGTAATAGCAATGGCAGTGACAGTAGAAATAATGGTAGTAACAATAGTGGTTAATGGTAACAATAGGAGTAATAGAAATGGCAGTAGTAGTGCTGCTCACATATAGTATACAATCGAACACCAGGCATGC
Organism: Colocasia esculenta; assembly: GCA_014218235.1. Classification (NCBI taxonomy): domain Eukaryota; kingdom Viridiplantae; phylum Streptophyta; class Magnoliopsida; order Alismatales; family Araceae; genus Colocasia; species Colocasia esculenta. The sequence goes on from CM024762.1 coordinate 118,216,340, forward strand.
AGGATTCTAGAGGTGGCCCCCACAGGTTCAAGAGGTGGTTCCCATTATGTAGCACTTTGCGCCATTATGGCCTCAAGAGGTGTCTCCCATAGCGTAGCACTTTGTCCTGTGTGGCACTTAGTTCCTACACTTCCGGCTATGCAAGGCAGTAGCAATGGCTATAGCAGTGGCAGTGACAGTAGCAGTAGCAGTGGTAGTAACAGTAGCAATAGCAGTGGTAGTAGCAGTAGCAATAGCAGTAGCAATAGCAGTGGCAATAGCAGTAGCAATAGCAGTGGTAGTGACAGTAGTAGTGTTAAGCCGGACACATTGCCCTAACTATCATTAGAAGGTTAGTCAGACGGTACACTATCACCTAGGCAAATGAGTGATAGGTCTTGGTTACTGCAGAACCGGGAGAAGCACTCTTCACCATATACCAGTGGTACTTGTCCACCTCTAGGATTTCCCCCTGTTGCCCTCGGGGTCTTGTACAATAGTGAACTTTCTTGTAGGGGCATTTCTACAGTACGGTTCCAGATACTTCCTATGACGGCAGTGTCTATTTCAAACCAGACACAGTGCCCAAACCGTAGTAGGAAGTCAAATATGAGCTTTCCCATAGGGGCATTTCTATAGTACGGCTCCAATAGAACCCCTATGATAGCATTGTCCATTTGGCTAACAACAACAATGATGGCAGTGACGGTATTGGTAATAGGAATGATAACAGTGATGGTAAACAATAACAGTAGTAGTTTCTAAAGGTAGCAATAATGGTAACGGTGACGGTAGACGGTACGCATGGATAGTAACAAGGACGATGACAGTAACGGTAATTTAGATATGTTCTTTATCATATAAATAGATGCAAAACACATTAAAATCAATAGAATAGAGAATATGATTATGAATCAAAAGTCCTAAGCACTTACCTCTTGCATGTCAAACCAATAACGAATTAAGTTGAAGCTCGGCTTCGATATAATGTTTCCTTTATTATATCGCCCTAATATGCGTCGGTGGGTGCCTCCAGAGCACGGATCTTATTGAGCAGAACCTTCAGAGCATGGATTCTATGTGTAGAACCTCCAGAGCATGGATTCTATGAGAAGAACCTCCACAGCATTGATTCTATGTGTAGAACCTCCAGAGCATAACCTCTCGAGTACAGATCCTATGACCAGAATCTCTAGAGCATAGATCCTACAAGCAGAACCTCCACAACATGGATTCTATGTGTAGAACCTCCAGAGCATGAAGAGGAGAACCCCATGCTCCCCCTTTCTAGCTCTTGGCCGCCCCCTCTCTTCTTTCCTCTCTATTGCTATGGATGGTGGAATGAGAAGAGAGGAGAGAACCCCCTCCTATTTATAGGCCTTTAGACCCCCTAGGATGGTGCCACCTCTTCACCTTTCAATGGCCAAGATGGTGACACTTGTCACCCTCTCCTCCATGCATATCTTAGTGGCCACCAACCCTACACTTGTCAACACCCTAACCCATCCACATCTCACCTCTCTTTTGATGACACCTCTCATTCTTCTAGAAGCTTCCATTACATAGTGACACTTGTCACCCTCTCCTCCATGCATTTCTAAGTGGCCACCAACCCTACACTTGTCAACACCCTAACCCATCCACATCTCACCTCTCTTTTGATGACACCTCTCATTCTTCTAGAAGCTTCCATTACATAGGATGGTGACATTTGTCACCATCTCATGCATACACATTTCAACATTCCTAGCCATCCACATCTCTTCATCTAAGCCTCCCACTTGTCAACACCCCATGCATACACATCTTACCTATCTAAGCCTCCCACTTGTCAACACACAATGCATACACATCTCATCTCATTTAACCTTATCCTATTATGCCACTATACATTCTCTATAAATTATTTGCTAACATGCCTAATCTATTTGCATATATACCCATTCCAACCCATATGAGAGTAATTCTCAAAAATGACTTCCAACTGAGGATGTGAAAGTAGTTTTAGGAACTTATAAAATTTAAGATAAGACCCTATGAAATTGGTCAATGATTACTTAAACCCTAACTTTTGATAATTATGTTCATACATTTTCTATTATAGATATACACAATTATTACATTTATACTTTCTTGGTATTTACATATATACTTTTCCTGAAAAATTAGAAGTTAACTAAATATATTATGGTGAGATACGTACGGTTTTACCTTACCGATGAAAATCCCAAACTGATGAGTACGGTGATGCCGATATAAAGCAAAAAGAATTCAAGAAAAATTGTATACAAAAATACGGGGCATCACATTTGTCGTGGTTTTCATTGATGATATTCTCATATACTCCAAGACCAAAGAAGAGCACGAGGAGCATCTGAGGATCGCTATGCAAATCTTGCGGGACAACCAACTCTACGCCAAATTGAGCAAGTGTGAATTCTAGCTCGAGGAGGTGTCGTTCCTAGGCCATGTCATTTCCAAGGATGGTATCGATGTCAATCCTTCCAAGGTAGAAGTCGTGCTCAACTGGGAAAGGCCGACCAATGTCACAGAGATAAGAAGCTTTCTTGGACTGGCTGGATATTACAGACGGTTCATAAAAGACTTCTCCAAGATAGTTGTACCTCTTACGTGTCTTACGCGGAAAGAGAACCCTTATGTCTGGAGCAAGGAATGTGAGAAGAGCTTCCAGACCCTGAAGCAACTTTTGACATCTGCACCTGTCCTCGCATTACCAGTCGAAGGAGCAGGATTCTCAGTCTACACTGATGCATCTGGAATCCGTCTAGGCTGCGTATTAATGCAGAACGAAAAGGTGATAGCTTATTCTTCAAGGCAGTTGAAGCTACATGAAGTCAACTATCATGTCCATGACTTAGAGCTAGCTGCTGTAGTATTTGCACTCAAGATTTGGAGGCATTACCTATACGGGGAGCAATTTATTGTCTACTCCGACCACAAGAGTTTGAAATACTTATTTTCTCAGAAAAAGCTCAATATGCGACAACGAAGATGGCTGGAGTACTTGAAGGATTTTGATTTCAACATTAAATATCACCCAGGCAAAGGTAACGCAGTAGCTGATGCACTCAGTAGAAAGCCAGTGGCTTCGTTATCCTGTCTAGTCATGGGCGAGATGCAATTGTTAGAGCAATTCGCCAGTCTAGATCTGAATATTGAAAAGAGGAATGATAAGATGATAGTGGCTAATCTTAAATCTCAACCCGACATCTTTGTCAAGATCAGAGAGCAACAGGCTAATGATCTGTTTCTAATCAGAGTAAGGGAGACCATAGCTGACAAGCCAGACTTCTCCATCGCTGAAGATGGAAGAATATTATTCTAAGCCAGGACATGTGTGCCTGACAATGAAGAGCTGAAAAGGAAACTGATGGATGAAGCCCACAAGACCAAGTACACAATACATCCAAGTGCAACCAAGATGTACCAAGACATGAAAAGGTCATTTTGGTGGCCACACATGAAGCGTGAGGTGGCTGAGCATGCAGCGCACTGCCTCACTTGTCAGCAGGTAAAAGCATAACATCGTCGTCCTGCGGGTGTACTCAGGCCCCTGGACATACCTGAATGGAAGTGGGAAAGTATCGGAATGGACTTCATCATGGGTCTACCCCGAACTCGTGGTGGACTAGATGCTATTTGGGTCATTGTGAATAGATTGACAAAGTCTGCGCACTTTCTAGCAATTCGAAGTACCTGGAGTGTTGATGTGCTTGCAGCTTTGTATGTGAAGGAGATAGTCAGACTACATGGAGTTCCAGTATCCATTGTCTCAGATCGTGACCCTAGGTTCACTTCTAGATTCTGGAAGGGACTCCAGGCTGCCCTAGGCACAAAACTCAACTTTCGCACAGCTTTCCACCCACAGATGGATGGACAGACTGAAAGAACAAATCAGATAGTGGAAGACATGCTACGAGCTTGTGCTATAGACTTTGAGGGGTATTGGAATGAACAATTGTCACTGATAGAATTCGCCTACAACAACAGTTATCAGGCGAGCATTAAAATGGCATCGTTTGAAGCACTGTACGGAAGGAGCTGCAGATCACCTGTGTGCTGGAATGAAGTAGGTGAGCAACAATGGCTAGGACCAGATATGGTGCAGAATACTAGTAGGGACATACAGATTATCAGAGATAGAATTAAGGTAGCTCAGTCCAGGAAAAAGAGCTATGCTGATAAAAGAAGAAGGGACTTAGAATTTCAAGCTGGAGATCATGTGATGCTCAAAGTATCCCCGACCGAGGATTTCAAAGGTTTGGGATGAAAGGAAAGTTGAGACCAAAATTCATAGGTCCATTTAAGTATTAGATAGAGTGGGAGAGGTAGCGTATCGACTAGCACTACCACCCCAGTTTTCAACAGTACACAATGTGTTCCATGTGTCAATGCTGAGAAAGTACGTGTACGATCCATCGCACGTAATCAGCTATGATGACATTACTCTGAACAAGGATATGACCTATGAAGAAAGACCAGTGAAGATCTTAGACAAGAAGATGCAACACTTCGGAATCGATCCATACCCGTGGTAAGATATTGTGGAGAAATCACGAAGTTGAAGAGGCAACTTGGGAGCCCGAAGCAACCATGCGACGAAATTATCCGAACTTATTCAGTAAGACATTCTTCCTCTTACGATTATATGAATTGGGGACCAAATTCTTTTAAGAGGGGGAGGATGTAGCAACTTTGATTTTTCAAATCAAGAAAAATAAAAATTTTATTTAAATAAATGAGATAAATTGATTTAATTGAATAAATGAGAATAAATAGAAATTAAATGAAATAAAAGGAATTAATGAATAACCCATTAGCTAAATTAGTAGTGGGTTAAACAAATGGTCCAAACCAAATATATTGGGCCCAATGGGATGAAGCCCATCTTGGGAGAGATGTAATTAAGTGAATTTCGTATCTAATTAAATAATAAATAGTAAAAGACTAAGATAAACACTAAATAAGTCTTGTTTATCTCAAATAAGAGTCCCTAACCCATCCTAACCCCATTGGCCACGAAATTAGGCCCCTCCCTATCTTATTAGATGGATAATAGCAAGAAAAATAGGTGATAATTATGAAAATTCGTAATTAAAGGAGGAGGAAAGAGTTTTAAGTGATTTAGAACTCTATAAGCAATCAAAACACCCCCCATTTGACCCTAGTACCCCCAAATTTCGTGCTAAGACTTTTGGAGACGAAGAGGAGAAGATCTGGACCAAGGAGCAAGGAAGGAGAAGGCTTAGAGCAAGAAGGGTTTTCATAATTTCGTCATCCAAACTAGGGTTTTCTTACTCCACAAAAAATGTAGGCAATCTCTCAGGCTAAAATCGTGAAATAATTACCCTAGGTATATTTCATGTACCTCTTCAAAAGCCCTATGCTTTTGTTGTATTCCGCTCATCCATTTGGGCGAATTTAATTCATGAAATCCTGTTGTTACCATGAATTGAAATCTCATGTTTTCTCTAATTCCCCATATGTACTTTCTCTCATGCCATGATAAAATTCTCGTGTATACGGCACATTATTATCTTTCAAACGCCCTTGATCTTGCTTGATTTCGATCTCCCATGAGGGAGAATTAAATATTTGAATCCCTGTCTGTTGCCTGTACCTGACTCTTCAAATTTACCTTTACACTTCCTGCATACTTGATTCCCTGCTATGAGAAAATTCTCTAAATACTACATCTGTTACCTTCTAAACGCCCCTATTATCGCGACGGCGCGATACGCCGCGATAACAGGAGTGTCGCGGTAGGCCTTTAGGCCGCGTCATGAACGCGACGGGCCTCGCCGCCGCGTTCCCAAACCCGAACCGGGCCAGGCCGGCCGGTTCGCCTGTCGCGCCAGGCCGCACCACCGCGACCTGAACCGCGACAGGATACCCCGTCGCGATACGCTGCTTAACGCGCCCATGCACCCCGTCGCGACATGATCGCGACTGACACCCCCGTCGCCTTCTTGAAATTTCGGCCAGAACAATAATTATGCTTGTATCCCTGCTGATTAGTCTATATACTTCTTAATTAGCCATGATTAACCCATGTTATAGTTAATTCGACTTGGTAAATTAATAATTGGCTTTAATGATATACATTTAATTATTTAAAATGACATTTGCACGACTTGTCATATCCTCAAGATTTCTTTACACTTACACACATATAACATTATAAATTACCATTTGACCTCGATAAATTATGCAATAATGTATTCGGTAAATTATCGAAATAAATAACTAAATTACCCTATTTTGTTAAATACAATTGTTTCCATTTTTTACTCGTGCATTTTATTTACCGATACCGTTTTCCCTCGGCCTTCGAGCACTCGAGGCATGACGGACCCGTTTTTACACACTTTCCCTTGACTTGGACCACCTCTCCACCGAGAATACTCTCGATTGGACCAGGGACTCCTTGTCAAGACCTCCGTAAGTCTTCTTGGCTTTGGCGTACGTCCTTAGTCAACGAGCTGGTTGTACCCTAAAACCCGTTACACCTTAGGGATCAGTACGATCCATACCTTAGTATATTCCTTCTCGTCTTGAGTTCACACCGGACCACCTACCCGTATACACAGCATGGCTAAGGTGAGGTTGTTACTTCCACCAGACTGCCGGCACCCGACTTGGTGCTGTGCAACCGTTACTATTGTGTTTATCGTCGTTTTACGATTGTACCCCTCTCATCTGTAGATGCGCGATTTGGCTCATCTCCCGCAATACTCTTTTGGCCCGTTAAGCCTCGTTTGACCATTTGTTGACCAGCCTCGGATACCATGTAGACGGCAGATCGATGGCCGCCGACTACTGGTTGGCTGCAATCCCCATGGACGCTGAGCTATCTTGGCATCCACATCCATGGACGTCTGCATGCGGTTGGCGGCCTGATCCATGGACGTCAATGTCGTTTACCTGGTCTACGCAACTACCCCGAGATTCCAGCCCACTTGCACCATTCTCTCGGCCATGCAACGCATGTAGCCGTTCCCAACGGGTATATGGGCCACCTAGGCACCCCATTGACCCAGTAAAAATCCTACTTGGCCCCTCCCCATTGGTTGAACCTTTAATGCATGGATTGCCAAGTGTGCAAGTGTGTTTCTTCACACTTGAGCATCCAAGGCTCTTAACCCCGAGCTCCACTGTCTATATAACCTCCCTTTGAGCCCTCTGAGCCAGGGGGGAGAGGCTGGACGTCCATATGCTGAAGCTTTGAGAGAGGAGAGAGAAAATCTTACCCAACCTTCCACCACTCATCCTCTTCACTCTCTCCACACTTGGGACGTCCAGGAGGTTGCTTTGGAGCTGGAGGAGCCCTTGCAAGGAGCTACAACATCAACAACGAGGATCTACACCTCCTTCCCTCTCTCTTCTCTTACTTACTTTTTAGCTAATTTACATGTTGCACACACCTTCCTACTCACTCTAGGCACGTAGGTCACCTTCCTACACACCTAGAAAGGGGTTTCCCAACCAAAAACGGAGGGAAGAAGGGTGGTCATAACATTTGGCCACCCCTCTTCTCAAGTCCGCAACCGGTACGGGATTCGCCTTTTGGGCTTTCCTCTCTTCGTTTTGAATATTTACTACACTGCATTTGAGTCTAATAGAGCTTTGTTTGTGGCAGGAACACTGTGAACGTGACCGTGGAGCTCTCTTCCTTTGGCCGGCCGAAGGAGGAGAAGTTGAAACCCCATCTCCGTCCGCTGTGCGAGGCTGCTACAACAACGTGGTCAAAACACTCCCTTGGGCACAGGTAAGGCCCTGGCGATCACAAACCTCCCCTTTCATCTCTGTTTTTCTTTGTTTCCTCCTCAGTCAACCTAGTCAACCGAGGAGTCAACGAGGTCAACCAACAACCCATCATCGCCAACGAGAGACCAGCGACGTCTGCGAACCTCCGGAGGACATCCACAGTCGACACGGGGACATTGCGGAGGCGAAACGGATCGTCAACAGCCTCTTTTCTGGCGATCATGGTGGGACAAGCAGTGCTGCCAAGGTTTCTGTGCATCCAGGTAGACGGCTAGCGATCTTGCCGCCTATCCAGGTAAGCGTTTACATTTCCTGCCGTTGAGTTTGTTTCAGCATGCACATAGGTAGTCGTCTATTGTCTGTCAGCGTCAGTCGATCATGCCGTTTAGCTGTTGATCATGAACTCTGCGTCCACCATCTTGACGTTTAGTGTCACAGTGGCATGCTTTTCCCTATTTTTCTGATTGTTTTGTTGTGATTTTGTTTCTTGTTTGCTTACTGGTTGTCACTGACGGTCCTCAGTCATTGGGGGGTCATCTTACTCCTCTCTTCTAGCCTCCCCTCACATTTTTAGGATCGCCCTTCTTCGGTTTACAACCTTTTACTCGGGGATTCCCTCTTGGGTAAATCGGGTTGACTCCGAAGAAAACTCTATAAGTCCCTAAATCCGTGGATTCCCTCACGATACGGGGCAGGAGGACCTTTACCCATCCTGTCTAGTTCACCTACTCACCGGGATTCAAGTGAAATTGGAGAGAACGGCCCTCAACTCAACTTAACTTAACACATAACTTTGACTTTTGAAATCCATACTTCTGCTGAAAACAGTGTAATCACTTCAATTAAACCATTTTAAAATCCATAGGTTGTGTGCTAATGGACACTTGGTTGGACCCTGTTGACATGGCCAATAAATCGGCATTTGAATATGATGATAACATCAATGATGAGATTGTCGGTATGATTAACACTAATGTTCAGCCTGAGGGGTCGGTTCAATCATCTTCCCAAGCCGACAATGAGGAAAGTGTCAGTTTGAGGGTCAACCCCACTCATCCCCAAAGTGCTCAAGAGGACCCCGAGTTTTCTAAACTCATGTCTCGATATTCGCCCGATGAAATTATTTCAATGCTTTCCAAGCATACCATCCGAGCAGCGGCGTCTCCGTCCACTCCATCCCCGTCCCCTTTCAATGCCTCTACATCTAGGCCCACTCCTAGGCCGGTCACCCCACCCCAGGTTCCCGTCTCTACCTTCATTCCTTCCCCTACCCCCGCTCTGTTCCCTACTCCTATTCTCACTCCTCCTTCTGCCCAGTCGCCACCTGTTCAAATCACACCCCCCGTTCAATCCGAATCTGTCCCCCGTTCGGAGGTGGAGGGACTCGTGAGGAAGCTTCTTGCTGAATCACTATCCCTTTCCAAGCCTCATTCACTCCAAAATTACTGCAAGCTCCCTAATGCTTACTTCCCTCCGGGTTTTAAGGCCCCGAAGTACCGCAAGTACGACGGGACCTCTGACCCCCAGTACCATCTAGCCGGATTCACCATGGATTCCCATCGATGGTTGTACGACTGGGTTCTTTTAGTTCACCTCTTCCAACAATCGTTAGAAGGGGAAGCTTTGAGGTGGTTTACCTCTTTACCCGCGTCGGACCTGGTTAATTTCGACATAGTCTCCGAGCGATTCATCTCTCACTTCTCATACATGGCCACCCAAGTCCCTACACTTCCTGACTTGGTGGCAGAGAAGATGAAGCCGGACGAAGACTTCGTCACTTACGCCAATCGGTGGAGATCCATGGCGTCTAGGCAGATATTCCTATCCCGGAGTCCCAGGCCATAACTATATTGGTTACCAACACCACCCCCGCTCTCCGTTCCATCTTGATGTTGAGTGAGTTCCCCTCATTCGCGCATCTATACAGCCGAGCTAGGGTGGTCCAAAATCAAATCAAGGACTCCTCTCTACCCCACTTTTTCAAAGGGAAGCCCAAGGGACGTAAGGCTCCCGCGGCACCCACCACCGAGGGGGTGACCATCAATGAGTCCGTCAACGCTTGCAGTCAGCCGTTGAGGCCTCCGATCAAATCCTTCAATCCTCCATCCACTTCTTCCAACCCTCATCAATTCCCATCTCACCCCTCCAAGCCTTACTCTGTCATTCCCCCTCCTTCTGGATACACCCGACCTGGCCCCAAAAGGTCGCACTACCCTCCTCTTCCTGAGACCCTCGAGGACGTGTTCTTCGCCCTCATGTCCTGTGATGCAATTCACTCCCCCCACAAGGGAGAACACCAATTCAAGGGTAGATGTGACGACCCTCATTATACCGGTACGGTTGTACCAACCCACGTCGGTATAGCGAGAGTCCTCACAGTGGGACATTTACCCAACGATACAAACAGCTGAGATACACGCGAATATACAACAGAGTAGCGGAAGTAAAAGACCAATGTCTTCATTCATTCATCATCCACATTAAACATACATGCAGTTCGCAATTAACATAAAAGAACTAAAAATCCACATGATTTAAATTGCTGAAATTAAATACAAATGTCCACACTTAAACATCCTTTTCATGATACTTCTAGTACAATGTTTCAAAGTTACATACTATGAAATACACAAATCTCAAAGAACTCCAAAACTAGCTAGTCTCCACGCTCGGAGTCCGTCTCTGCTGCCTCCTCCAAAGGTGCCACGTCACCGACTACACCTGTACGCCGAAGCAAGAAGTGAGTCCAAGACTCAGCAAGCCACTACTCATGATATACACTTATAAGTCCTAGTGTTTCTACATACACATTTACAATTAGCAACACATAGCATGCTAGTCAATTCAGTTTCAACCTATCATGAAAGTTCTAAAATTTTGTACATAAATCATGCTTTCAGATTCTAAAATAAAATTCACCTATCACATGGTCTCTATTCAATTTACTCATGAACTTTAATCTTTAAAGAGCTAAACATGAGAGCTATCAACATGAACATTTTTACATACATAAAAGGGAACACAACTAGCATAGATTTTACATATTTTTTAACATATATATGACCCTTTTCACACGCTTTAGGTTGCTGATTTCATATGGGTTCATGGCTGAAAACCTATGCATGAGAGCTACAATAATGCATAAAACATATCACATCAACAACCATTCATGCTATCTTGTGCCCGTGTTCACTAATTATCCCTAACATGGATTCTAAGCATCTTTGCACATTAACATAATGATAATAATGATTTTACTTAATTCACATGATTTCAGATTTGTCTCACATGGGTTTCAATAACCTATTTCCACATCTTTAGTTTCACATTTTTATTTACACAAGTTTTCTCTTTCACATGGTTCACTTTACACATACACATTCACATTGTCACTTACACATTTACACATGGACACATACACATTACACATTTTTAGGTGCCGTGACACATAGTCCAAACCACCAAAGAAGGACATATACACATCACATTACACAGACGCATCTAGGCATTCCAATGGCGACTCTTGGACTGCGCAGACCGGGAGAACAAGTCTCCACCCTAACCAGTGGTACTTGTCCACCTCCAGGATTTCCCCCTAATGCCCTTAGGATCACTTAACACAATGAAATTTCTCAGGGGGACTTTTCCCTGATACAGCTCCACTGCCCTCTACGGAAGCAGTGTCACATTGGCACAGTTACACATTACACATTTACCGCTTTACACATGGTTTTACACTTTACACTTTTCATCACATTCACTTTCTCACTCACATGAATATCTCTATTTTACCTAACATGGTACTACAGAATTTCAAAGTTTAACACACAGTGAACACACTAATCATGTTGGTTTTATACCATAACTAATCACATTATGATCATATGCATGAATTATCACATTTCACATGAAAATACATAACTTTTTATTTACTGATCCAAATGATCTGAAATTTTAACCACATGCTGTCTTCAGGTTCAAGATGATACCCTCATTTTTTCAGATTTTTCTGAGCTTCATGGAATTTACAGTAAATAAAACACCTAATTAGCATGCCATTCACATTTAATTTAACATGGGGTTTAACACATCTTGCAAATTGCCACTTACTATTTAAACAAAGGTTACTGATATATGCATGATTTGAGAATACCAGATTACCCTAAATCATACACCTATAGATAATCATCACAACCATTCTTACATGCTTTTATTTTACCGAACCGGATTTTTATTAGCAAATTACACAAACATGGGATTTACCAAAATTGCAAACACACATACTGACATACTAATCTTCATGATCAAACCAAAACAAGGCATTCATACTAATCCTAATCATGAAACATAATCTAACAATCATTAACAAGTCATGTTCACAATTCATGGAATACAATATTCCCACATCCACCAACACACACCACATTCATCCACACACCACAATTGACTGTATTCATAGAGTATAGGATTACCATATATCCTCATCGCGGAAAACATACCGAAATTAATGTATAGAGGGCAGAACAGCTCACTATTCTATCCTGAGGAACTTGGCGGCGGTCTCTGGCCGCTGACTCAGGGTCAGCGACATGGTCGATGGACGCCAAGTATGATCTGGACGTCCAGGGACCTTGCCATCGAATCAGGTCTGTGCAGAACATAGACCCGAGCTCTGAAACTTGGGTGAATGGGAGGGTCTAGACTCGAGGAAAAATCCATAAAATCACAAAACCGACCTAGACTCATAAGGGGACATCATAGATAGGTCACTTGCCTTTCAAAATTCCTCCAAAGGATCTAGGGCTCGGTGAAGACCTCCTTGGGCAGTCCCAAGAAAGTTGCAGAAATGCCTCCAAGGTCACCTTCCTCCGGGTTCTTGGATGAGCTCCACAGCAAGGGGACGATGGGGAAGCCTTCTCCTTTGCTCCAGCTTCCTTCTTGTCGCAGTAGATCTTCAGATCAAGCTCCAAGGGGTCGGATTTGAGGGTGCTAAGATGGGGTTTTCTCACAGTTCCCTCCTAGGTTTTTCTTCTCTTTTTCTCCTCTTGCAAGGGTGAAGGGAAGAGTGGGAGACCAATTCGGGTTTAGACAATAAGGAGGGTCTCTCTCCCACTCACTAGGGTGATAGGACACCCTCAGAGCCGTTGGGGGACATCCCTCCAATGGTTGCCATACCTTGTTTCAGAAGCTTGCAGCTCTGCTGCGCATGCAGTCAGAGAAAGGGCGTCCACATCACTGGACGCCAGGATAAGTGTTGGCGTCTATGTCTGGACGCTGACACCACCTAACGGCCAGGGGTTGACGCCAAGGGCCTTCGGCCAGAACTCTAAATTATACAGAAAACCATGCATACCATGCATATATACATGAAATATACATACGGTATTGTATCCATACTATTATCATGCAATACATACATTATTTATACTTAATATAAACACATGCACACGTAATTATACTAATTAATGCGTACGTAAATATACATACATACACAAGTACAAACATACACACATAAATACAAATAATGTGACGGAAATTAGAGGGCCTTACAGTAGACACCTCCAAGTACTGTCCATACCATAGGACTCATGGTCACTTCATCAACAATTGCTTTACCTTTCGTGACTGGGTCTATGATATGAATGACCAAGGTAGAATCAACTGGGATGACGTCAAGGTGGCCATAGCTAAGTCTAGGTACACCAAAAAAGACCTTGGCATTTTCAGCAACCCTCTCCCCAATCACCAAACCAACAACCCCTCCTCATCCAGAGCCCAAGAGAATGTGCATACCATGATACACCTAGGGCCCCGGGTTGTGAGGAGAGAGCAACAGTGGGGGGTAGAAGGTTTTGAAGAATGGTATCCGTGTCCCACTACCGAGTCTCAGGAGCCTTCTATCTCGGTAGATGCCATCCTTGAAGAGAGACCTTTAGTGCTCATCCGTCCTCCCCAAGATGCCTACCCCACCATTCTCACTTCCCCTATTTGTGAGCCATCTATCAGACCCCTCCAGCTCATCCGCCCTCAGTCCCAGGAGGCCGTTCATGTCACCCTCAGGAATCGAATTGTTCCTCCACCTCCGCGGCCATCCCAAGATGAGGAGGATAATGGGCCTCCGCCCACGGCCGGCACCGAATATGATATTCTCCACATCTTGATAAGACTCCCGCGAGGGTGTCTATTTTAGAATTGATTCGGAGGTTGCCATCACATCAATCCACTCTCCTCCAGTTCCTCCAGAAGATCATGGTTAATGATGATCTCCCTCCTAGTGGGATCACCGGCGCCATTCTCTCCCTCACCAAGGACCCTCAATCTCTTTCTCGGACAAGGATCTCGCCACCCCCGAGTGTCGTTCGCTCCCTCTTTGTCTTACCATCAACCTCAATGGGGTTTCGGTGGACTCCACTCTTATCGACACCGGGGCATCTATCAATGTCTGTTCGATGAAGACCCTTAAGCAGTTGGGTTTGGGGGAAGAGAATCTGGAGAAGAGTTGCTCCACCATCGCAGCCTATGACAACTCCAAAAGGGTTGCCAAAGGCAAAATTACTCTTAAGTTAGGAATCGGACCTGTCACCAGGTCCACCGAGTTCCTGGTCCTTGATGTCGACCCGACCTACAAGGCCATCCTCGGTCGTCCTTGGCTAGAACAGACTCTAGAGGTCCCTTCCACCCACCCCCACCAATGCTTCAAATTTCCTTTCAATGGCGAGTGATCAAGATTAAGAGCATTCCCATCTTGGAGACGCTCAATGCGGTTACCACAGAGCAATGCCGCACCTGTTCATTCCGGATAAGGGGAAGAAGCCAGTCATGTCTCTTTTTGACTTCCCCACACCCTGTGAGCTCGGCCAACCTCCCCAGCCTACTGTGGAACCCCATGTCCCATGTCCCCGGGAAAAGGTTGGGAAGTGATGGCCAATATCGACTATGTTCAGGGCCACGGGCTAGGCACTGATGAAAAGGGAGAGATCCAGAGCGTCCAGGCGATTAGGAGATTGTTAGCCAAGGCCGTCTAGGCTTCCGCCCAGACCCTGTCCATCCAAACCCCTTCATACCCTATCAAACTCTTACCAGGACTTTAAAGGAGCATTTTGTCCAGGGGCCAACCCAGCTGGGGACCAGGGAGCCCATGATTGAAGAAATACCTTACTCTGAGAGCGAGAAAGAAGAAGAAGAGGAACAGGATGCCCAAATAGAGGACATTTCTGACGATTTTGGCCTCCTCTCCCTCTTTGGCTCTGATCTCCCTTATTCCCCATCTTCACCACCATCATATCCATCTTCCTCTACTTCTATGTGCCCGCCACACTGTAACGACCCGAGAACCCGACCCTCGGCCGACGCAGAGGACCCGATTTTCGCGGTCGCGCGCCCACGAGCCAGGGGGACCCGGAAGGGCTATAGCACGCGTCTGACAGGATATGTAACGGAGGCAAACGTCAACTGCTAAGCTAGAAGCGTACAAGCGGAAACAGGAAAGTAAAGCGAGACCGCTGCGTACCGCTCTAAGTACAGTCCCAACGCACGCACACTAGTTCAAGTAAGGAAAGGGGAGAGACAAGTCCCTTAGGGGCATACCCCGAGGGTGACGTACACTGAGAGGGGGAACCACTGCTAGCTATGGGGACCAAGACTACCGCCCCGTCTCCTCCGCCCGACACGTGCCCTGCCGCTGCTGGAAGACTCACCTGGAAAACAGAGGGATGAGCTTCACAACAGAAGCTCAGTAGGGTCTACCAATCATCTACTGGCTCTAAACAGGCAGAGGAACATATACAACTATTAATAAAGGAAGGACGGCAGTTTATATCTTTCTACCTACAAAAGGAAGTACGGAAGTGAAGCTAAAGCTAACACGGTACGGAAAGTACTCTCGGTCGGAAACTCCGTACGACTGCCCGTCGTGACCACCACACGGCTAGTAAAACACAGACGGAGGGAACTCCGCCTGGACAAGGAACACTAGCTACTGGAACAACACCACTAGTCAGACGGTCAGGTGCGTCCACAGACGTCTTATCCTCGACCCAGGTCTTGACCCTCGCGTCTCGTCAGAGAGAGGTAGGACACAAGTACACAACAGTAATCGCCGTAGTCTGGCCGGACTACGGTCCCACGCCTAACCTCCCCAAGCGGTTCCGGGGCCGCAAGGAGTGAGGCAGTGAGAAACAGGACTAGCTGGCCTGCGCCGGGTAGAACTCCAAACTGTCCTCGGCGTCCCAGACCAACCACGAGAGCTCTGCAAGCGACTCACACGCCACTGCCCTAACCACTGTTTCCCCTCAGCTCCAGAGTCCGCCTAAGCGGCTGCCAACTCGAGCACACTCGTAGCCCAGAGTACTCCCTCAACAGGCTCCAAGGACGGGGGTCCCAGGTAACGGAAACAACCTCTCGCACGAGACAAGCCCTCAAGTGCCGCGCACCGGGCAAACGACTAGTGAGACCCTACTAGGGAACTAGCACAGGTGCCACGGTACATAAAGCGAAAACGGAAGCAGCGGAAGCACAACCTGCCTCTGGACTGAGAAGGCGACATAGGCCCTGTCGCCTTCAAGAAGGCGACATAGGGGGTGTCGCCTTACCAGTCACTGAGAAGGCGACATAGGCCCTGTCGCCTTCAAGAAGGCGACATAGGGGGTGTCGCCTTACCAGTCAGGTGGCGACATAGGGTATGTCGCCTTCAGGCCAGTCGGGGGTTCCGGAGACTCTTCTTCCGAGAACCTCCCCGAAACGGGAGAAACACTACACACGGGGGAGGGGAGCATGCTTATCATGCTAGAAAGCCATTAAACACACAAACCACCCTCGAACACCCCAAGAACATGGATTCTACGCTCGGAGGAAAACCTCACTCACACGAGCATAGAGTTCTCACACTCCCCAAACCCCAATCACACGAGAAACCACGGTCTAGACGGGGAGGGGATCATGCTTATGGAGAAGGAGTCGGATGTCCCTACCTCCACGCGAAGAACGCACCCGTTGGGGCCTTCTCGTAGGTTTGGCCGTCTCCTCCTCGCACCGCACGACATGAACACAACCCCTGCACGAACAGAGCGTCACCCTCCTCAGCACGGCCGCCTCAACACGGGGGAGGCACCCCAAAACCGTCGGAAGCTCCGAGAGGGCGAGAGAAAGAGGGGGAAAGGAGAGGCGCGAGAGAGGGGGAAAGGGCTCGGGCGCCCAGGCTTTAAGCCCGCAGTCCTTAGAAGGCGACATACCCCATGTCGCCACGGGAACCAGAAGGCGACACACACCCCGTCGCAACCCACTGACAACGGTCAAATCTCGGAATTCGAAAAAGTGAAGGCGACAGCCATCTTGTCGCGTTCACCCGACACCGCCAGAGCCGTACTGACACAAAGGACGCCCGTCACGTCTGTCAGACGGCGTCTGGGGCGACGCGATGGGAAGGCGACATAGGCCATGTCGCCTTCAAGAAGGCGACATACCCCCTGTCGCAATCCCAAGCAGAACAAGACATCGACGCGATCGGAACCACGTCGCAACAGTCGCCCTGCCGCGACCCAGAGGACGGGGCCAAGGGCCTAAGGGGGCCGGGGTGTTACAACCCTCCCCCCTTAAGACATTTCGTCCTCGAAATGAAAACAACTCAGTCTCAACCCGAAGATGACAAAAGGGGATATCACCACATACCGATCAATCAAACAAGTAAGGAAACTACTCTTGCATCTCATCCTCGCACTCCCAGGTGGCTCGCCACCGATGCGGTTCTGCCAAACGACTTTAACCAGCGGAATCTGCCTCCTGCGCAACTGCTGAACTCTGCGGTCGACAACACTAACTTGGTACTCTGGCACTGACAAATCTGGCGCTACCTCTAGCTGCGAGTACTCCAACACGTGCGAAGAGTCTGCAACGTACCTCCTGAGCTGCGAAACGTGGAAAACGTTGTGCACACCTGCTAGCTCTGTCGGAAGACTCAGCCTGTACGCCACCTCGCCGACCCTCTCAGAAACGGGGAAGGGCCCAATATATCTGGGACTGAGCTTTCCCTTCCTGCCAAACCTCATGACCCCTTTGGTCGGCGAGACCCGCAGGAAGACCAGGTCACCGACGCTGAACTCCAGCGGTCTGCTGCGGACATCCGCATAACTCTTCTGCCTGCTCTGTGCTGCCCGAAGCCTATGCCTGACCAAACTGACTGTCTCTGCACACTGCTGCACTAACTCTGGCCCAAAAGCTGCCTCTCACCAACCTCGAACCAGTGAAGCGGAGTCCTGCACGGGCGACCGTACAAGGCCAAGTATGGCGCCATTCCGATGCTCGAGTAATAACTGTTGTTATATGCGAACTCTACCATCGAAGGTGAGACTCCCAAGTGCCGCTCCAGTCTAAACAGCACGCTCTCAGCATATCCTCCAGTGTCCGTATGGTCCGCTCTGACTGACCGTCTGTCTGCGGGTGGTAAGCTGTGCTGAACCTCAACTCTGTACCCAGTGCTCTCTGAAGACTGCGCCAAAATCCTGACGTGAACCTCGGATCTCTGTCTGAAACGACTGAAACTGGGATCCGTGCAACGAAACAACTCTGTCACGTACAGCCTGGCTAACCTGTCCACTGACCACGACATCCTGATCGGAAGAAAATGCGCTGCCTTGGTTAAACGGTCCACGATCACCCAGATACCATCGTGCCTCAGCGGGGTGCGGGGCAAACCAACTACAAAGTCCATGGTGATGTCGTCCCACTTCCACTCGGGAATGGGCAACGGCTGCAGCTCACCACCAGGACGCTGATGCTCGGCCTTCACCTGTTGACAGGTAAGGCACTGAGCAACAAACTCTGCCACGCCCCTCTTCATCCCTGGCCACCAGAAGAACCTCCTCAAGCAATGGTACATCTTGGTGGAGCCGGGAAGAACGACATACCTCGATCTATGAGCCTCTGACAACACTGCCTGACGTACCTCCTCTGGAACGTACAAACAACCTCTAAACCTGACCTCATTGTCCTCGTTGAGCTCAACGTCCGGCATCCGCAAAATGTCTGCTAACTCTGCATCTGCTCGCTGCGCCTGCAACACCTGCCTGAACAGTGACGGCCGAACTGACAAACTGGAAGCCACGGCACGATCTCCGGTCCTCGACGGAACAAACAACCCCTGAGACAGCTCCTCAAATAGTCTCCACTCTCTGACCATCAGCGAACTCAAGCGCACGCGCCTACTCAACGCATCGGCTACAACGTTAGCCCTTCCTGGATGATAGGAAAGGGTTAGGTCGTAGTCCTTCAAATACTCCATCCACCTGCGCTGCCTCGTGTTCAGATCCCTCTGGGTGAAGATGTACTGCAAACTCTGTGATCGGTGAAGATCTGAAAAGCCTCGCCATACAGGTAGTGCCTCCACAACTTGAGAGCGTATACCACTGCTGCTAGCTCCAAGTCGTGGGTGGGATAATTCTTCTCATGCATCTTAAGCTGCCGAGAAGCATAGGCAACGACCCCACCATGCTGCATCAGCACGACACCCAAACCTGACCTCGACGCATCGGTGTAAACCACGAACCCACCGGTGCCCGACGGCAAGACCAACACTGGCGCCGAAGTCAACCTCGTCTTCAGCTCCAAGAAACTCTGCTCACAGTCCTCTGACCAAACAAACCTGGTGTCCTGCCACGTCAACCGAGTCAACGGTGCTGCAATCTTGGCGAAATCTTGAATGAACCTCCGGTAGTAACCTGCCAGACCCAGAAAACTGCGGATCTCTGCAACTGATGTGGGCTGCTCCCAAGACAACACTGCCTCAACCTTGGCCGGATCCACCGCCACACCAGAACCCGAGATCACGTGCCCGAGGAAGTGCACCTCGCTCAGCCAAAATTCGCACTTGTCGAACTTGGCATAAAGACGGTGACTCCGCAGGGTCTCTAGCACGATCTTCAAGTGCTCCTCGTGCTCCTCTTCAGAAGCCGAGTAGACCAGAATATCATCAACAAAAACAACAACAAAGCGGTCTAGGTACTCACTGAACACCCTATGCATCAGATCCATGAATGCTGCAGGTGCGTTCGTCAGCCCAAATGGCATCACGACGAACTCAAAGTGACCGTACCTGGAACGGAAAGCCGTCAAACCAACATCTGACTCTCTGATCCGCATCTGGTAGTAGCCGGATCTCAAGTCAATCTTCGAGAAAACTCGGGCCGATTGCAACTGATCAAACAAATCATCAATTCTCGACAACGGGTACCTGTTCTTCACAGTGACCTGGTTCAACTGCCGATAATCGATACACAACCGAAGACTACCATCTTCTTCCTCACGAACAAAACAGGCGCGCCCCACGGTGAACGACTCGGACGAATGAAGCCCAACTCAAGCAACTCTTGCAGCTGGCTCTTCAACTCACGCAGCTCCGTCGGGGCCATCCGATAAGGTGCCTTGGACAAAGGCATCATACCAGGCAAAAGCTCGATGGAGAACTCTACCTCTCGCTCAGGCGGCAACCCAGGTAGATCCTCCGGAAACACGTCAGAAAACTCAGAAACAACTGGCACATCAAAAACTGAAGACCCGCTAGGCTCCAAGGAACAACCGAAGCAAGGTAAGCAATGCAGCCATCACGAATCAAACGACGAGCCTTATAGAAAGAAATTAACAGCTGACGGGTAGACCGGATACCTCGAAAGCAGAGAACAGGTGCTCCAAGTATCTCGAACCAAACGGTCTTCCTCTGACAATCAACCACGGCTGAGTGAATTTCCAACCAGTCCATGCCCAGGATGACGTCGAAGTCGCAAAGCTACAGCGCGTACAACCTGGTCGGCAACTGGTGACCCTCAACCTCGACTGTCACACCCTCCAGGTAACTGAAGGAACGCATGCAGTCACCGGACGGGAGATCGACCAATACGTCATACTGCCTCTCGGGTGTGTGACAAGCAAGAGACTCGTAAAACTCCTCGGAAGCAAAACACAAGGAAGCACCGGGATCAAACAAAACACGAGCAGCTCTGACAAGGATAGGTAGAGTACCTATTACTAGGTTCGATGCCTCTGCCTGCTCCCGGGTGAGTGCCATCACGCGACCACGACCACGTCCACGGTGCGGCGCCTGCTGGGGCTACTGCTGTGGCGGCTGCTAGTGCTGAGGAAACTGCTGCTGCTGCTGCTGGTACGACTGGTACTGCTGCGGATGCGGGAACTGCTGGACCTACTGCTGGTACTGCCCTCTCTGCTGCTGACGCGGTGCCTGCTGCTGGGGAGGGTACTGGTACTGAGGTGGCTGCTGCGCATACTGCACTGGCTGCTGCTGCTGCGGAGCTTGCCCCCTAAGGCAATCCCTCCTAAAGTGGCCTGGCAAGCCACAAGTGTAGCACACTGGCTGCTGACTGCCCTGCTCAGCACCCTGCTGTACTGACTGCTCTGTAAACCTGGACTGACACCTCTGCTGACGGCTCCGTCCACCCCCGTGAGTAGACAACTTCCTGAACTGCGAGCGAATTCCAGAGCTACCGGAACCGCCCAAGCCTGAGGAAGAGGAAGTCGCACTACCGCGGCTGCCTGCTGGACGCTAGTACGGCGAGGACCTGGAAGAGGCTCCTTCCTGCTGCTGCCAAGCCTCCCTATCCAAGGCGGTGGCCTTCGCCACGGCCTCTTCCAAGGTGGTACACATGTGTGCCGTCACACCCCACCTCAGGTCTGGTCTCAGCCCTGCTATAAACCTCTCTGCACAAGCCTGGTCACTGCCTGCTACATGAGGCACATGCCTCAACAACCGGACAAACCTCTGGTGCTACTGAGAAACTGTGAGGTCGCCCTGCACCAACTCGTGGAACTGGTCCCGTCTCTCACGTCGAGCGTAGTCGGGGAAGTACTCGCCGTGGAAGACCTCTTAAAACTGCTGCCAGCGATCTGGTCCAACCGCTGCCCCTGGAAGTGAGTCTGCCTCTAAACTCTCCACCACTCATGGGCTGCTCCCTTGAGCTGGTATACTGCCAAACGAACCTGGTCCTCCTCAGCGCACTCCATAGTCTCGAAGATGCGCTCCAACTCATTGGTCCAGCTCTCTGCCTTATCTGGGTCATACTCACCGTGGAACATCGGTGGCGAAGACGCAGGAACCTCTCAAGGAGAGCGGTCCTCGCCTCCGACACCGCTGCCCTCCACTGACCGGACCGGGTACTCCCAGTACCTGACCGCTGCTGGCGGACTGGCAGCTCCACCTCCTGCTGCTCTGGTACGGCTGGGGGAGGTACTAGAAACTGACCACCTGCTACTGCCTGCCCGGGCTGCCACGCTCCCTGGTACATAGCTCTGAAGAACTGCTCGGCCATGGGAAACCAGTCTGCATACTGCTGAGACTGAGGGTGGTACTCCTGCTGCTGCTGCCCACCTGCTGCCGCTGCCTCTGCTGCTGCTGCCTGTGCACCCTGAGGCTGTGCCACTGACTCCTCCACGGACACCACCTCCTGAACCTGCCCCTGAGCGGGCATGTCGGACTCATCCTGCTGCTCAACCAGCTGCCTAGCCTGACTGCGCCTACGCGGAGCCATGACCTACACGGCAACACAACTGACAAGGGTCAAATACCTCTCGGTGGCTAGCAGTGTACTTGTACTATTGTTGGGACTTACTGTTGCAGTTTAGATCCACTACAAGTCCTGTCAGACCAAGCTCTGATACCAACTGTAACGACCTGAGAACCCGACCCTCGGCCCACGCCAAGGACCCGATTTTCGCGGTCGCTGCCCACGGGCCAGGAGGACCCGGAAGGGCTATAGCACGCGTCTGACAGGATATGTAACGGAGGTAAACGTCAACTGCTAAGCTAGAAGCGTACAAGCAGAAACAGAAAAGTAAAGCGAGACCACTGCGTACCGCTCTAAGTACAGTCCCAACACACGCACACTAGTACAAGTAAGGAAGGGGAGAGACAAGTCCCTTAGGGGCATACCCCGAGGTGACGTACACTGAGAGGGGGAACCACTGCTAGCTATGGGGACCAAGACTACCGCCCCGTCTCCTCCGCCCGACGCGCGCCCTGCCACTGCTGGGAAGACTCACCTGGAAAACAGAGGGATGAGCTTCATAACAGAAGCTCAGTAGGGACTACCAATCTCTTGCTGGCTCTAAACAGGCAGAGGAACATATACAACTATTAATAAAGGAAAGACGACAGTTTATATCTTTCTACCTACAAAAGGAAATGCGGAAGCGAAGCTAAAGCTAACACGGTACGGAAAGTACTCTCGGTCGAAAACTCCGTACGACTGCCCGTCGTGACCACCACACGGCTAGTAAAACACAGACGGAGGGAACTCCGCCTGGACAAGGAACACTAGCTACGGGAACAACACCACTAGTCAGACGGTCAGGTGCGTCCACAGACGTCTTATCCTCGACCCAGGTCCTGACCCTCGCGTCTCGTCAGAGCGAGGTAGGACACAAGTACACAACAGTAACTGCCGTAGTCTGGTCGGACAACGGTCCCACGCCTAACCTCCCCAAGCAGTTCCGGGGCCGCAAGGAGCGAGCAGTGAGAAACAGGACTAGCTGGCCTGCGCCGGGTAGAACTCCAAATTGTCCTCGGCGTCCCAGACCAACCACGAGAGCTCTGCAAGAGACTCACACGCCACTGCCCTAACCACCGTTTTCCCCTCAGCTCCAGAGTCTTCCTAAGCGGCTGCCAACTCGAGCACACTCGTAGCCCGGAGTACTCCCTCAACAGGCTCCCGAGGACGGGGGTCCCAGGTAACGGTAACAACCTCTCACACGGGACAAGCCCTCAACTGCCGCGCACCGGGCGAACGACTAGTGTGAGACCGTACTAGGGAACTAGCACAGGTGCCATGGTACAGTAAAGCGAAAACGGAAGCGGCGGAAGCACAACCTGCCTCTGGACTGAGAAGGCGACATAGGCCCTGTCGCCTTCAAGAAGGCGACATAGGGGGTGTCGTCTTACCAGTCACTGAGAAGGCGACATAGGGGGGTGTCGCCTTACCAATCAGGTGGCGACATAGGGTATGTCGCCTTTAGGCCAGTCGGGGTTCCGGAGACTCTTCTTTCGGGAACCTCCCCGAAACGGGAGAAACACTACACACGGGGGAGGGGAGCATGCTTATCATGCTAGAAAGCCATTAAACATACAAACCACCCTCGGACACCCCAAGAACATGGATTCTACGCTCGGAGGAAAACCTCACTCACACGAGCATGGAGTTCTCACACTCCCCAAACCCCAATCACACGAGAAACACGGTCTAGACGGGGAGGAGATCATGCTTAGGGCGAAGGAGTCGGATGTCCCTACCTCCACGCAAAGAACGCACCCGTTCGGGCCTTCTCGTAGGTTTGGTCGTCTCCTCCTCACACCGCACGGCACGAACACAACCCCTGCACGAACAGAGCGTCACCCTCCTCAGCACGGCCGCCTCAAAACGGGGGAGGCACCCCAAAACCGTCGGAAGCTCCGAGAGGGCGAGAGAAAGAGGGGGAAGGAGAGGCGCGAGAGAGGGAAAGGGCTCGGGCGCCCTGGCTTTAAGCCCGCGGTCCTTAGAAGGCGAATACCCCATGTCGCCACGGGAACCAGAAGGCGACACACCCCCCGTCGCAACCCATGACAACGGTCAAATCTCGGAATTCGAAAAGTGAAGGTGACAGCCATCTTGTCGCGTTCACCTACCGACACCGCCAGAGCCGTACTGACACAAAGGACGCCCGTCACTTCTGTCAGACGGCGTCTGGGGTGACGCTATGGGAAGGCGACATAGGCCATGTCGCCTTCAAGAAGGCGACATACCCCTTGTCGCCATCCATCAACCAGAAGGCGATAGTGGGTATGTCGCCTTCAAGAAGGCGACATACCCCCTGTCGCAATCCCAAGTAGAACCAGACATCGCCGCGATCGAACCACGTCGCGACAGTCGCCCTGCCGCGACCCAGAGGACGGGGCCCAGGGCCCAAGGGGGCCGGTTGTTACAACCCTCCCCCCTTAAGACATTTCGTCCTCGAAATGAAAACAACTCGGTCTCACCCGAAGACGACAAAAGGGGAGATCACCACATACCGACCAATCAAACAAGTAAGGAAACTACTCTTGCATCTCATCCTCTCGCACTCCTAGGTGGTCTCGCCACCGACGCGGTTATGCCAAACGACCTTAACCAGTGGAATCTGCCTCCTGCGTAACTGCTGAACTCTGCGGTCGCAACACTAACTTGGTACTCTGGCACTGACAAATCTGGCGCTACCTCTAGCTGCGAGTAGTTCAACACGTCGCAAAGTCTGCAACGTACCTCCTGAGCTGCAAACGTGGAAAACGCTGTGCACATCTGCTAGCTCTGTCGGAAGACTCAGCCTGTACGCCACCTCGCCGACCCTCTCAGAACGTGGAAGGCCCAATATATCTGGGACTGAGCTTTTCCTTCCTGCCAAACCTCATGACCCCTTGGTCGGCGAGACCCGCAGGAAGACCAGGTCACAGACGCTGAACTCCAGCGGTCTCCTGCGGACATCCGCATAACTCTTCTGCCTGCTCTGTGCTACCCGAAGCCTCTGCCTGACCAAACTGACTGTCTCTGCACACTGCTGCACTAACTCTGGCCCAAAAAGCTGCTCTCTCCCAACCTCGAACCAGTGAAGCGAGTCCTGCAGGGGCGACCGTACAAGGCCTCGTATGGCGCCATTCCGATGCTCGAGTGATAACTGTTGTTATACGCGAACTCTACCATCGAAGGTGAGACTCCCAAGTGTCGCTCCAGTCTAAACAGCACGCTCTCAGCATATCCTCCAGTGTCCGTATGGTCCGCTCTGACTGACCGTCTGTCTGCGGTGGTATGCTGTGCTGAACCTCAACTATGTACCCAGTGCTCTCTGAAGACTGCGCCAAAACCCTGACGTGAACCTCGGATCTCTGTCTGAAACGACTGAAACTGGGATCTCGTGCAACAAAACAACTCTCTCCACGTACAGCCTGGCTAACCTGTCCACTGACCACGACATCCTGATCGGAAGAAAATGCGCTGCCTTGGTCCACGGTACGTCCACGATCACCCAGATACCATCGTGCCTCAGCGGGTGCGGGGCAAACCAACTACAAAGTCCATGGTGATGTCGTCCCACTTCCACTCGGGAATGGGCAACGGCTGCAGCTCACCACCAGGACGCTGATGCTCGGCCTTCACCTGTTGGCAGGTAAGGCACTGAGCAACAACTCTGCCACGCCCCTCTTCATCCCCGGCCACCAGAAGAACCTCCTCAAGCAATGGTACATCTTGGTTGAGCCGGGAAGAACGACATACCTCGATCTATGAGCCTCTGACAACACTGCCTGACGTACCTCCTCTGGAACGTACAAACAACCTCTAAACCTGACCTCATTGTCCTCGCTGAGCTCAATGTCCGGCATCCGCAAAATGTCTGCTAACTCTGCATCGCTCGCTGCGCCTGCAACACCTGCCTGAACAGTGACGGCCGAACTGACAATTGGAAGCCACGGCACGATCTCCGGTCCTCGACGGAACAAACACCCTGAGACAGCTCCTCAAATAGTCTCCACTCTCTGACCATCAGCGAACTCAAGCGCACGCGCCTACTCAACGCATTGGCTACAACATTAGCCCTTCCTGGATGATAGGAAAGGGTTTCGGCGTCCTTCAAATACTCCATCCACACGCGCTCCTCGAGTTCAAGATCCTCCCTCTGGGTGAATGATACTGCAAACTCTGATGTGATGGTGTGAAGATCTGAAATCGACTACATGCTCGCATACAGTAGTGCCCCACAACTTGAGAGCTCTGGTAGCCATTCTCAAAGAATTTTCGACGGATTTGCTTGCTTATGAGGACATGTCGGGACTCGATACCTCTTTGGTCGAGCATCATTTGGTCCTAAAATCCGACGTAAGGCCGTCAAGCAAAAGTTGAGAAGGCTACATCCTAAGCTGGCACTCAAGATCAAAGAGGAGGTTGACAAGTTGCACAAAGCCAAATTTATTAGGGGTTGTATATCCACAGTGGGTACTAATATCGTCCCTGCAATGAAGAGGACGGTAAGGTTAGGATCTGTATAGATTTCCATAACCTTAATCGTGCTTGCCCAAAGGACGATTTCCCCCTCCCACACATAGATGTCCTAGTGGACAATACTGCCGGCTTCGAGCTTTTGTCGTTTATGGATGTTTTCTCTGGGTACAACTAGATTCGCTTGGCGGAGGAAGACCAGGAGAAAACTTCATTTACAACGCCCTGGGGGACTTATTGTTATGTCATCATGCCCTTCGGATTAAGAATGCGGGAGCACTTATCAAAGGGCTATGATGGCGATATTTCATGACATGATGCATGTGCACATGGAGGTCTATGTGGACGATGTCTTGTAAAATCAAAGACTCGACATGGCCATGCTGAGGTCCTCCGGGCAGTTCTCCAAAGGTCTAGAGAGCACAATCTTAGATGAACCCCAAGAAGTGCGTCTTTGGTGTCTCTTTGGGGAAATTGCTCGGGTTCATAGTAAGCAAGCGGGAATTGAAATTGATCCTAACAAGGCCAAAGCAATAATTGACATGCCTCCTCCTAGGAATATCAGAGAAGTCAGAGGCTAATTGGCAGACTCCAGTTCATTCGGAGGTTATCTCCCAGCATTCAATCCGCTGAAGCCCTTCTACGAGATGCTTAGAGGAGAGGCGAAGTTTAATTGTGACGATAAATGTCAGAAGGCCTTTGATGAATTGAAGAGCTATCTTTTTAATCCCCCTGTTCTCGCTCCTCTGGTCCCGGGTCGGCCTTTACTGCTCTATGTGTCAACCACAGAAGATTCAACTGGAGCGGTTTTGGCCCAATACGACGACGAGAAGAAGGAGAGAGCTGTGTACTATTTATCCAAGTTGTTCAATGAGGCTGAAAAGAGTACACTGCCATGGAAAGAACGTGCGCGGCCGTCGTCTGGGTTTCCCAGAAGTTGAAGCACTATTTCTTGGCTCATGAAGTGAAACTTCTGGCGCGTATGGACCCTATTCGGTACTTGCTTGAGAAGCCCGTCCTGACTGAGCGGTTGATGAGGTGGCAAAGCTTCCTTAACCAATTTGATATCACCTATGTCAACCAAAAGTCAATCAAGGGCATGCCATAGCTGAGCATTTGGCCCACCACCCCTTACCTTTATACTCCCCCGTTGATGAAAGCTTTCTCGATGAAGAGTTAGGAGCCATTATCGATGGCGAACCTTCGTGGGTGCTTTACTTCGATGGGGCGCTCAATTCTAAAGGGTGTGGGATAGGGGAAGTCCTCCTCTCACCGAAGGGGTAGTCATTCCGCACGCCTATCAGTTAACCTTCCGAGCCACGAACAATGTGGCTGAGTACGAGGCTCTCCTGTCGGAGGGCAAGGATTTAAGGATTATTGGAGATTCGCAGTTGATACTCCGGCAATCTCTTAGCAAGTACCAGACCTGGGACCCCAAGCTGAAACCATACCAAGAGTTGGTAGGAAAAGTAATCCGGCAGTTTAGGAAGCTCACCTTAGTTCACATACCTAGGGCTCAGAATATTCTAGCAGATTCGCTTGCTTCCCTCGCGTCTTCCATTCCCATCCTTTGGGAAAGCCTTCTGAAATCGTCTCTGTCCAGAGGTTAAGAGTCCCTTCCCATGTCGATCTGTGGTTCTCTCAGCTCGTGCGTCCTTCTCCATCCCTTCGGGTCCATGCGCTTTCCAAGAGCCAGAAATTGACCTTGAAGATGGCCATCCTTGGTATTTTGACATCAAAACTTTCTCAAAGATGGATCCTTCCTGACTATGCTACCTCTGCCGATAGACGGGCAATTCGTCGCGTCTCGGAGCGTTACAAGATCATAGGTGGCATTCTGTACAAAAAGTCTCTCAGCGGGGTCTATCTCCGTTGCCTTGATGAATCGAATCTCAAAATGTTGTTGAAGCCGCTCACTCTAGCGAATGTGGTGGCCATGTTAATGGTAGAGCAATTGCCCAGAATTGCTAAGACACTATTATTGGCCCACCATGGAAAGGACTGTCGCCATTTTGTCCGTCATGTGCTAAATGCCATTGCACGGTGACAAAATTCATGCTCCTTCCTCTTCTCTTCACCCTCTCATCGCTCCATGGCCTTTCGCCATGTGGGCATTTGACGTGGTTGGTCCTCTTGCGGACAGAACCGGAGAAATCCGTAAGAAGTCCTTCATTCTGACTGCCACAGAGTACTTCACGAAGTGGGCTGAAGCAGAAGCGTTCATAGAGGTCAAGCTTCAACAGTCGTCAAGTTCATCAAGCGCAACATCCTGCAAGATTTGGCGTGCCTCGGGACATCGTCACCGACAACGGACCGCAATTCACTTCACAGGAGCTTCGCGACATGTGTGGTAAATATGGCATTAATTGCATCATTCATCACCCATATTATCCACAGGTAATGGACAAGTGGAAGCTACTAATAAAACTCTCATTAAAATCATAAAGAAAACATGCAAATCTCATAACAATGCTGACTGGCCAGACCGTTTAGTTGATGCTCTTTGGGCTTATCGCACCTCCATCCGCACTCCTACGGGGCAAACCCCTACGCTTTGACATACGATCGGATGCGATACTCTCATATGAGATCTTCGTCCCTTCACTTAGAGTTCAATTGGATTCTGAACTTGATCCTGATCAACGTCGGAAGCCTTGTTGGCACAACTTGAACTCTTAGATGAAAGGCGAATGATAGCGGCTGACCATGCACAAGTATATCGTCAGAGAATTGCACGTTTTTATGCCAAAAGAGTTCTTGAGAAAAATTCGAAGTATGTGAATTGGTCCTAAAACGTAAAATCATAAAGGCACCAGGTCCCAGGAGCAAATTGCAAGAAAATGGGAGGGTCCGTTCGTTGTCGAAGAAGCATACTCAGGGAACGCTTATAGGTTAGTGGATGCCGAGGGAGTTGAGCTAACGCACCCTTGGAATGCAGTCTACCTCAAGAAATTCTACCCTTAGTCAGTCAATCAGTCCGTCAAGTCGGTCATTCATCACTTGTTAAGGTGTGGGTCTACCTTTTCCTACTTTTTCCGATTGGTCATTAGTAAGGAAGGGTTATTCACACACCTCACAATGTTGGAGTACTACCCCTAACTGAAAATCACAAGTACACTCGGCGGTCTCATCCGGTCAATGTGTTTCCCCTATTCTTTTCCCACTCGGTCATGTCTGGAAACGGAACAAACTACGAGTAGGGGACCACCCGCTCTCTTTTAGAGGACAAGGTCACCATAAAACAGGGGCAACTAATAAAAGCAAGGGGCAAAACGTCAAATCAAGCCTCAAAAGGGGAAAAGAAAAGCCAAAAGGTCAAAAAGGGTAGCAAAAAGTACGTACCCGGAAAAGGCTGACCAACTCAAGGAGGTAGCAAAAAGTACGTGCCTCCACCCCAAAATCAGAAATGAAATGAGAAATGAAAAATTCTCTTGAAAACAATGGTTGACCAGTCTGTCTAATATGAGATGTCGGTTCGGAAACAAAAAGTAGTTTGAACCAAAGCCCTACATGACTTCCTACACCCTTCTTCCCATTTCTCCCTCTAGGGGCAATTTGATTATATAAGACCCTCCGTAGTGGAAGATGTCAAGAAGGCTAGGGGCAATTTCCAACATCATAAATTTCATGCACGTCCCTCCTCACTCTTGTCCTCTGTGGTTAAGTAGATCGTGTAAACCCCATACCGCAACATGTGATGAATATGTGTCTTAGAGTCAAAAAAAAATCAAAATACAAAAAAAATGCAAAAAACAACAAAGAGAGTCTTTTGATGTACATATTCTCCCTTATTTTCAAAAGCTACAAAAAAATCAGAAATCCAAAATCCAAAAAATTTAGTGTACCATGTATATACTAACATTCTTCTTATTTCTTATCAAAAATAAAAAAAATAAAAAATAAAAAAATGCATGTGCATATTTCCCTTTCAGTTATTTTATTATGTTCCTATCTTTGATTAGACATTAGCCCCTTGACCAGATCTCAAGAAGGTATATCATAGACAAGGGTTAAAAATAGATCTACACTAACATGTTTTCTTTAAGTGTTGTGGATACAGATGCAGAACAAAGAACAGAAACAAACCATTCAAGTGCAAATGACAAAAGTCCACAAATTCCACTATAATGATCAAGTTATGTACATGTCATGACAGGGGCATACCCCTGGTGGTACAAAAGCTCACTCCTCTCTCCTCTCACCCTCGCTAGGCCTCGGCCTACGCGAGCTGCTGACCTCCTCCTCCTCCCTCTCCCGACGCCTGTCTGGGACGGGAGGTCTCGTCGCAGTGGAAGCCTCTGGGCGTGCTCCCGCTCCTCTCCTCGTCCGACGGACGGATCTCCCAATGACACGATGTCATCAAGAGACCCAAACACGGACCCCATCCTCCCGGCCGCCTCCTGCTGAGTCTGTCGCTGCTGCTCCCGGCGCTTCTTCAGCACCCGGTTCTTCAAGAACTCCAAATCCGCAACAGCCTGCACCCGGGCCTCGATGGCCCATATCTTCTCTGCCTCCGCATCCCTCGCGCTATCCCGGAACGTGATCATACGACCCTCCATCCTCGATAGATCCAGCCGCAGGGCCTCCACCTGCGCCTGGAGGGTCCCTACTCCTCCTGCCTGTCGCTGCACACCAAAAAAAAAAAAAGCAAACACGTCAAATCAATCAAATCACAGTGTTCAGGTTTGGTTCAATGTCTTACCTCTGCCTCAAGCTCCTGGATCCGCTCATTCGCCCTATCCGGGCCTCCTGCAGCGAACCGCCAGTCCCCTCCGACTGGCTACGCGAATGAGCTCGCCCCTGCATCGTGGCTCGCCCGCACCCTCTGCTGCTGCTCCGCCCTCTGCATTCACTATCTTGGTCAGCATCAAATCAAATCGTTGTCAATCAATTTCAAGATAGGTCGAGATGTTACTTACCAGTGTCCGAACCTCGGTGCGGAGCCTCGCCAGCTCCACCTCTTGCTCGGAGAGCCATCCCTCTAGGAGGCGCACGCCTTGTGACTCCGCATCTTCCAAATGCACTTCAAGTTTAGAATCAAATGAGGCAATCAACCACCAGGCTAGCCGGTCTAGGAAGATCCCGTTCTTGTTCGTCATCCGCAAAACCTCCATCTTGTCTCGTATGATGTCCGCGAGGATCTCTTCCCATGGAGGAGAGGAGTCGCTGCATCGTACTCCAGGCACCGCTTGCATCCCAGAAACAGTTCCAATTCCTCCAGCAACACGCTCGCCTCGAAGCCCTGGAACACAAAGGTGTGCGTGTGTGGGTGCTATCTCTCTATCAGCGCCCCCAAAGCATCGAACCCCCACCAATATCCTTCATGTTCTTCGCCAGCACCACCATGAGCTCAGGTTCCACAGCCCAATGAAGCTCCGCATGTCTAGGTTATCACGTTCGTCAGGTTCATAAGCCGGAAAAGGCCCTACTGGCCTTGGCTCGGGAAGGCAGGAACTTCCTGCGTCAAGGAATGCTGTAAGAAAAAGGTTTTGGGGCGTTTTTTGCTCAGGAAGGAGCAGAAATAATCATTGCTTACCTCCCATTTGGCCAGACGCGTGCTCAGGTGTCCCGGAACTTCGCTCAAAACTCCGGGTTCGCGCCTGTGGATCGTCCGGTCGATGAGGAGCCATTTTGCTGTGCTTTTCTGTCTCTCAGATCTCTGGTTCGCAGCAGGAGCAGGGAGGGACGGAGGTAGGAGATGGTAGAGTCCCTATGGACTCCCATCACCTATATTTTCGGCCTGATCCGCTGTCATGTAGGCGTCCAGATAGTTGGACGTCAGTATAGTGTTAACGACAACATCTGTGGACGTTAACAGGTATGCTGGCGGCTAGCGATGTGGATGTTTACTGACCGGAAGTTTTTAAATTCTTATTCTTTATATGGCCATTACCTTTATCCTTTATCTTGTGCTTCAAGTTGTTTTGCAGACATTTTTTAGCACAGCTGCGCTTAAATTTCGGAATGCTCATGCGACCTTGAGCGTTGCAGGTATGTCTAACATAGGACCCCACCAGAGGCGAATAACTTGGCGACCGTGAACCCTGAGTTCCCCTTCACCAAAAACCATGATGGGTTTGCGATCTCTCAGTTATTCGTATGGCCTTTAGAATTTTCCTCTGGTGCTAACTTGCATTTTAGATAGGCAACCCACACCAGCATGCATCTTCACTGCTAACATTCTCTTACTAACACTAAAAAAAAAATGGTGATTTTCCTCGATCATATGATTGCCCATGGCTCCCCCAGCTCAGGTAGCCTACTGGGTCCACCCTTCATGACTATCCAGGTCGATATCGGGTCTTTGTTGCCCCCTTCTCCCTCGTCCCACCGTGCTTTTCACAAATGATCTTCCAGTCTTATTGAGTTCATTTGAGCCTTCGCCAGCCGCGAGATTAATTCCGGACTTCAGGCTTTCCAAGCATGTGATTCCAGTTAGAATCTTTTGATAATCCTTTGAGAGATCAACCAACTCCTTGTTTCCATGACCTCCTAAATTCAGGACCGACGTCCTGACTAGGCCAGCGAGCCCGTGAGCTCCGGTTATGAGACCCTCCTGATTCCCGTCATATTACAACTCCTTTGACTCAGACACACCAGAAACTAGTCAAAGTCCGACACGGCCATGCAAGACCCTGCCATTGGGTCGCAGTTGTAGTTACACGGGTAGATCACCCCTTTTCTTACCCCTATTTGTCTCTCAGACGATACGTCATCTGTTTCTAGCCTGACTCTTTCGTTTGGTTCGCTAGAACTCCTGTCCTCGGAGATGGCCCTTCCATTAAATCTCCGCGTCCTTTGTTTACCGAGACACCAACCTTTCAGTCTGCTCTGCTCCCTTGCAAGACGGATGTCTCAGAGGGGCATTTGTAGACGCGCGATTTGGCTCATCTCCCGCAAGACTCTTTTGGCCCATTAAGCCTCGTTTGACCATTTGGTTGACCAGCCTCGGATACCATGTAGATGGCAGCATCGATGGCCGCCGACTACTGGTTGGCGGCAATCCCCCTGGACGCTGACCTATCTTGGTGTCCACATCCATGGACGTATGCATGCGGTTGGCGGCCTGATCCATGGACGTCAATGTCGTTTACCTGGTCTGCGCAACTACCCCGAGATTCCAGCCCACTTGCATCATTCTCTCGGCCATGCAACGCATGTAGCCGTTCCCAACGGGTATATGGCCACCTAGGCACCCCATTGACCCAGTAAAAATCCTACTTGGCCCCTCCCCATTGGTTTAACCTTTAATGCATGGATTGCCAAGTGTGCAAGTGTGTTTCTTCACACTTGAGCATCCAAGCTCTTAACCCCGAGCTCCACTGTCTATATAACCTCCCTTTGAGCCCTCTGAGCCAGGGGGGAGAGGCGGGACGTCCATATGCTGAAGCTTTGAGAGAGGAGAGAGAAAATCTTACCCAACCTTCCACCACTCATCCCTTCACTCTCTCCACACTTGGGACGTCCAGAAGGGTTGCTTTGGAGCTGGAGGAGCCCTTGCAAGGAGCTACAACATCAACAACGAGGATCTACACCTCCTTCCCTCTCCCTCTCTTACTTACTTTTTAGCTAATTTACATGTTGCACACACCTTCCTACTCACTCTAGGCACGTAGGTCACCTTCCTACACACCTAGAAAGGGGTTTCCCAACCAAAAACGGAGGGAAGAAGGGTGGTCATAACATTTGGCCACCTCTCTTCTCAAGTCCGCAACCGGTACGGGACTCGCCTTTTGGGCTTTCCTCTCTTCGTTTTGAACATTTACTACACTGCATTTGAGTCTAATAGAGCTTTGTTTGTGGCAGGAACACTGTGAACGTGACCGTGGAGCTCTCTTCCTTTGGCCGGCCGAAGGAGGAGAAGTTGAAACCCCATCTCCATCTGCTGCGCGAGGCTGCTACAACAACGTGGTCAAAACACTCCTTGGGCACAGGTAAGGCCCTGGTGATCACAAACCTCCCCTTTCATCTCTGTTTTTCTTTGTTTGCTCCTCAGTCAACCTAGTCAACTGAGGAGTCAACGAGGTCAACCAGCAACCCATCATCGCCAACGAGAGACCAGCGACGTCTGCGAACCTCCGGAGGACATCCACAGTCTACACGGGGACATTGCGGAGGCGAAACGGATCGTCGACATCATCTACAGTCTCTTTACTCTCATCTGTTCACGTTCTCTCTACACTTCATCTATTCGTCTACTACTCTTATCTCTTCTTGGTACTCTATTGGCCATTCGTGTGATTGTCTAAGATAAATGAAATGACTAATGTCAGCGCAATAGGCCCGATCAGGTCCTGGGAGGAGCGCCCGAAATGTGCAGTACCCATGAGAGTTAAAATGATCAGCATGTGTTACGACATGCATCTAGCGCCATTTTACTATCTAGATTAATCTATGACAATCAAAGTGCTATCTCTACAAGTGCAAGCATGATCGTTACTAGTGCACGTTGTGCAATTTACTGTTATCGTTACATGGCCATTCCATTATCGTTCTCGTGTACTATTTTCTCTGTGTCAGTTGCAATTGTTCTCTCGTTATCGTGACATGCTCTACATGACTTACTCTCTAGTTAACCTGTCATTAAGACATTAACTATTTAAAGCATGCTTGTGTTCATGAGATATTAAGTCCTACTGGGCGTATTCGCTCATCCTACGTATTATTTAATGTGTTTCAGGTGAGTCGGATCATGACCACACTTACGAGGATGGGACCGATGAGGAGACTTAAGAGTGACCAATCAGCAATCAGTGCTGTCTAGCAGTAGTAGTTTGTTACTATAGTTATGAGTAGTGAGTCAGTTAGTCATAATGTAATAGTATAACTTTGAATAAAGTACTCTGGGCCCTAGTTTTGGCTCTGATACGTTGATGTATTAGTCAGTTTATGAAGATGATGAGTTATTAGTGAATGTAATGGAGATTGTTGGATTATTAATGAGATATGAGGTTGTTTGGTATTATTCCATTGTGTAATGGTTTGTTATTTATTTCTCGCTCTGTACTATTTAATAACTGTAATCTCGCTCCGATATTCCGCGTCGGGGCGTTACACATATACACTTCTTCATTTAGGTCCCCATTGAGAAATGCCGTTTTCACATCCATCTGATGTAGCTCAAGATCAAAATGAGCTACCAAGGCCATGACCACCCTAAATGAGAGCTTTTTACTCACTGGAGAAAAGGTCTCATTGTAGTCAATGCCTTCCCTTTGAGTGAAACCCTTAGCTACCAATCTGGCTTTATATCATTCAACTTTACCTTTAGAGTCCACTTTAGTCTTGAATATCCATTTACATCCAACACGTTTGGATCCTTTAGGTAAGTCAACAAGCTCCCAGACCTGATTTTAAGCCGTAGAGTCAACCTCTTCTTTCATGGCTTCCAACCAGTAGGTAGACTTTTCACTATTTATGGCCTGTGAAAATGACACAGGATCATCAATGCTACCCATATCAACACTATCTTCCTGAAGAGATATACCACAAAGTCATCAGATATAGCAGGTCTTTTAACCCTTCGGATCTACGCAGCATTGGCCCCTGATTTACCTGTGGAGGTGAAAGGCCTACTGGCCCGGCCTTGATCCACTATGGAGGTGGATTGCCTATTGGCTCCTGATCCACCTCTAGAGGTAGTTGACCATCTGCAGTAATTTCTGGTGGTTTCTGAGTAAGGGAGGTGGAACAACTGCAACAGGTTGCTCCCCCTGCATGTCATTCTGAGGAATGAACATGGGAACAAAGTTGTCAGTTGTTGCAGGTGTAGGTTCCTGATCTTGCAACTCCTCAAAAGAAAGTTCTCGAGGAGGTCCACTTCCACTAACTCCACCATCTTCTAGAAACTTTGCTTTATCTGACTCCACTATGATGGGCACATGTGATGCACAATAGAATCTGAATCCCTTTGATTTCTCTGGATAACCAATGAAGAAGCCACTGATTGTTCTAAAATCAAAAGCATTTTCATGTGGGTTTTACAAAATCTGGCCTCAGCTGAACATCCCCATGTGTGCATATAGCTCACAGAAGGTTTCCTACCACACCACACTCATAAGGAGTTTTAGGAGCAGCCTTCATAGGAACCTTGTTCAGAATACGTGTAGCTGTCTTTATGGCTTCTCCCCACAATGACAAGGAAAAGTCGAATGACTAAGCATTGTCCTAACCATTTCTTTAAGTGTTCGGTTCCTTCTTTCAGCAACTCCATTTTGTTATGGACTGTCAGGCGTAGTGTACTGAGCCACAATGCCTTCCTCTTTAAGGAACCTAGCTAATGGTACTGGCCTTTGACCCATCTCGGTATACCTTCCATAGTATTCACCACCTCTATCTGACATGACTATTTTGATAACCTTTCCTGATTGTCTCTCTACTTCCTTCTTAAAATCCTTAAAGATATTAAAGACATCTGTCTTTTCAAGAAGTAAGTAGAGATACATGTATCTAGAGTAGTCATATATAAAGGTAACAAAATACTTTTGCCTAGTTAGACAGGGTGAAAAGGGACCACAAATGTCAGTGTGTATAATCTCTTTCTGAACTTCTAGTGGCATCCTTATTCAGCGAGTGTGTAAGTTTTCTTTAATACAATCCACACACGTATCAAAGTCAGTGAAATCTAAAGAGTGTAAAACACCTTCTCCCACTAACTTCTTCATCCTCTTTATGGAGATATGACCTAGTCTCCTATGCCACAACATTGATGAGTTTTTAGCTTATTGCCAACTGTATTATGCAGGGATAATGGAATGGTTCAACAGCACGATCAAGACACATTTTATATAAACCATCAACTAATAACCAATACCAATTACAACTGAATCCTTGATAATCCTAAGAGAAGAGTTTCCAAAAGAGAAAGTAAACCCTCTCATTTGATACTGAAATTAAATTTCTAGAAAAAGATGGAACATAGAATGTGTCCTCCAGATAAAGAACAAATCTAGATGCTAAAATAAGTCTTTAAGTCCCTACAGCCTTCACTTGTGAACGTGTCTATTTCCGAAAGGATGCTTTGTTCACCCTAATGTGGAGGCCTTTGGAACAGGAACCCTTGCATAGATTTGGCAATATGAACAGTAGAACCAGAATCAACCACCAAGTACTTTCAGGAACATCTACCAAATGAGATTCATGACAAACATAGGATGAGAGATTACCTCTACCTTTCTTTTCCAGCCATGCCTTGTACTTTACACAATCTTTCTTTAGATGTCCAGCTTGACGGCAGAAGAAGCATTTGCCAATTTTGCCTTCTCTCTTCTTCTTCTTGCCCTTCTTCTAGACATTCTTGCCCTTCTTAGCTGAGCATTTCCTTTATGAAAGGTA
Source organism: Colocasia esculenta (assembly GCA_014218235.1). Taxonomy (NCBI): domain Eukaryota; kingdom Viridiplantae; phylum Streptophyta; class Magnoliopsida; order Alismatales; family Araceae; genus Colocasia; species Colocasia esculenta. Next base: position 118,254,436 of record CM024762.1, read on the forward strand.
AAATTAACTTGATTCTTTCCCCCTTCAATCTCTCTTCCTCCTGAACACACATGGTCATGAACTCATTCGGTGACCAATTTGCTTTATGTGTGTTATATGAGATTTTGAAAGCCTCGTAATCACTAGGAAGAGAGTTAGGATGAAATGCACTAGAAAACATTCAGCTAGGCTGTAATATCTCCATCATCATGATATGCTCTCTAATACTGCCACTACTAGTGTATTTCACAGAGAAAAGTCTGGCCATTAACGTGCTGGCCTTTGCCTTGTCAAAAGTGACAAATTGTTCCTCAATAGCCTTTAGAAATCCACCAGTAGTCTTCTGCTCTAGGATGATCCCTTGATGTTTTGGACTTACATGCCCTTGAAGGAACAGTAAGCACAAACGGTTGGACCTCACTATGCCAAATTTGATTTTTAGCAGCAATTTATCTGGCAGCCAATTTATATTTGTTGTTAATTAGTAGCATTTTTTACAAAATAACTTCTAATAAAACTACTCGATAGTTACCGTGACTATTACATTAATAGCATAATATAATTAGTTGTTAATAAACATCTTTTTTAAATATTGGCTACTAATTATTCTAATCAGATGATGATTATCTTTTACAACATATTTATTAGCTATATTATATCATTGGAGTACATAGATATTTTGGGGGGAAAGTTAACTTTTTGTGGGAAACCTGCTCCCGCGGGATTTAGCAGGAAAAAACCTACGTGACGAATATCCCCCCAGCCGACATCGCATACCAAGCCCCGTGAAGCCTCCTCCTACCTCATATCACCGTACGGGACGAATACCCCGCCCGACCGTCGTCGCACACCAAGTGTCGTGAAGCCGGCCTCCTCCTTCCTCGTATCCCCGTACGGGACGATTACCCCGCCCGGCCGCCGTCGCAATCCAAGCCTCGTGAATCCAGCGGCCTCCTCCTTCCTCGTACCCCCATACGGGACGAATACCATGCCAGCCGCCGTCGCACACCAAGCCCCGTGAAGCCTCCTCCTTCTCACATCCCCGTACAGGACGAATACCCGCCCGACCGCCGTCGCACACCAAGCCGTGCAGGGCCACGAGTGATCGCTACCCAATCAGCGTTCTTTCCTCTCGCAGACGACTGCGGCCCTGCACGCTTCGGAAGTCTTCGTAGGAGCTGTCGACGTCCTTCGTGATTGCCCCAAGCGTGGACGGGTGATCGCTACCCACAGCCTACCCAGCCGCTGCTCCTTCCTCTCGCGGACGACTGCCAGCCCTGCACACTTTGCAATTCTTCGCAGCAACTGTCGGCACCTTCGTGATCGCCCCATGCGTCGACAGGTGATCGCCACCCAAGGCCACGGGTGATCGCTACCCAGCTGCCGCTCCTTCGCTCGCGAACGACTGCTGGCCTGCACGGTTCGCAAGTCTTCACAGCAGTCGTCGGCGTCTTCATGATCGCCTGTTAATGTGAACATCTCATGCGTCGACGCGGCCGCCTTGTGTGCACGAGCAACCGCTGGCATCTGCCTTGCCTTCGGCACCATTGTTGATTGCGAGTGGAAGGTCCATCTCCACATAAGGCCGGTCCTTCTACGTGTATGCAAGAGACACGCATGTCACCGCCTGAGTGCATGCTATAGAACCTGTGCACACGCCTTCGTCGTTCAACCCTCTCGCTGACGGGCGCGGTACGTTTGTAGTTCCCTCTCGCGCTTTGTTGCACATGTTATTGTACCTTTTCTGCAGCCCATGTAGGTGGCCAAATCAAGATTTTTATAATCTTAGGAACACATAAGGCGAAGAATATTGGCTTATGCCGGCTGGTTTACTACTACAGCAGATTCATTAGATCGTTTTCTCGTTTGTAGTGTTTATCCCATTAAGATAATGCTCATGACTATGCATATATAAAGTTACTGTCTCAACAAGTGATAACGCGTGTCAATGCAGTCGTACCTTAATTTGAGGGTGAACAAACAAGAATTATATTAACACTCGACGTCCCTGTGGTGAATTGCCTGCAACATGAGACCTCCTACCGGTGGCGGCTCTAAATATGGAGATAATATATCAAGTTCCAACAACAAACGTGGGGATCGAACTTTTATCCAAAGTAAACATGTGGGAAGAGGAGGTTGCAATCGGTCGACAACATCTACCCGAGTCCAAAAGTGTCGTCGATTCCAACTCCATCGGTATTTTACTCTAACTCAAATATTTATTTTGTTATTTATCAATAGATGGATAAATTGTCGTGTTTAATTTTATATAGGTGTAATTAAGTTGGACATGAACCTTTCTTTATTCTTTTTAAAAATAAAAAAGTTAACACAATGGAGGTTGGAATTTCAAATAATTAATTAGCACAAGAATGGTTCTGGAACATTTTTTACTCTCTAGTACAATGAAAATAGAAATAAAAATTATACGTAACACATGCATCTTTAGAATCAACTTAACATATATCAGATGTCGTAAGAGATATATATGGTTTGGCATGGTTGTGTTTTTGGCCTTGAGGAATAGTGTAGAAAGACGAAAATTATGTTCAGGTAGAAAGTCATTTTTCAATAAAAGCAAGGATATCTATTCATGCAGCAAGTTTATATGCTCTCTGTTTTTCTAGGATTCGAACATGTTGCAAATAATTTTTAATCTTATTAAATTCAAGATAGATGTTTCCTTACCTTTATGTCTACCAGTGCACTTTTATATTGTTAACTATTATATCTAATGAGCATGAGTTTGAAGTTGTTCTCCAACCTAGTGATATTATGTTTGTATTGGACTATAGGAATTATTACCTAGAGCAAATTTGAGAAATGCAACAAGAAATATGCTAGTTGAGAATGAAGATATCATGTTAAGAGGTATATATATATATTGATATAGATAAATATACTTTCTTTAATTCTATCGTTATATCATTTTTATTTAAAGTATCGTGTCACTTTTATATTTTTGATTTCAATTTATTATTTTAAAAAGATGAGGCAGATAAGAAGTTTACATTCATTGATTATTTTTTCATATTGTATAGTCATTTGTAATCAATAAGTGTTTGATATATAGGAAGTAGAGAAGAATCAATCAGATGGTGCTATAGATAAAAGTTGGATTCGTAAACCAAGGTATAATTATTCCCCTGTTAAGTTTTGTAACTTTAATTTTAAAATACTTTAAACATTTACCACTTTTTTTGCACTTGGTTGAAATAGGGCAAGTGATGAGTACAAGGTGGGAATAAACAAGTTCTTAGACTATGCATTTCAGAGGGAGAGAAAATATTATGTCCTTGTAACAGTTGCAACAATTGTCTTCTCATGTTTCGTGAAGATGTTTTTGATCATCTTATATGTGAAGGTTTTACTCAAAATTACACTTGTTGGTACTTCCATGGTGAAAGAATGAACAACTCTATGGAAATCAATACTCAAAATCAAGGGCATGACAAATACAATGAAGATCATGAGGCCATGTATGGAATATCAGAAGATATATGTGAAAATACATCACAAAATGTTGATAGAACTCAACATGAAAAACAAAATGCATTTACTTGGAGATAGATATGTTCTTTACTCTGCTAAAAGATGATGACAAAGAGTTGTATCCAGGTTGTGAGACTTACACTAAACTTTCATTCCAGATTGCATTATTTCATGTCAAGTGTCTTAATGGGTGGAGTGATAAGTCTTTCGATATGCTGCTTGAAATACTAAGGAAAACACTTCCAAATGGTTAAAACACTGCCAAGTTCTTATTATGAGATGAGAAAAATAATTAGAGATTTAGGACTTGATTACAAGAAGATTCATGCTTGCCCTAATGATTGTCAGTTATATTGGACAGAGTCTACTAATGATGATTCATACCGTATATGTAAAGCTTCAAGATGGAAAAATCTTGAGTCTACACAAGGAAAAGATTTTAGATCTAAGAAAGGAAAATCTCTTGCAAAAGTTCTTCACCATTTTCCTTTGATCCCAAGACTTCAAAGATTGTTCATGTCTTCAAAGACAGCTTCTTTTCTTAGATGGCATGATGAACATCGAATTAAAGATGACTTGCTTCGTCATCCTGCAGATTCACCAACATGGAAAACTTTTGATTATCATCATCTTTTATTCTCTGGAGATGCTCGCAATATTAGACTTGGTTTGGCTAGTGATGGCTTTAATCTATTTAGAACTATGAATACTATGCATAGTACATGGCCCGTGTTATTGATGATCTATAATTTGCCTCCTTGGATGTGTATGAAACAACCTTCTATCATCATGTCATTACTTATTGAAGGCCCTCATAGTCCTGGAAATGATATTGATATATATTTGCAACCATTGATAGATGAGTTGAAGGAGCTATGGAATAGTGGTGTAGATACATATGATTCATCAAAAATGAAATATTTCGAATGCGTGCTACATTGATGTGGACCATCAATGACTTTCCTGGTTATGCTGATTTATCAGGATAGAGCACTAAAGGGATGCTAGCATGTCCTAAATGTCACAAAGACACATGCTCAAGGCAACTGAAGCATGGGCGTAAACAATGTTGTTTAGGGCATCGAAGATTTCTCCCACATGATCATAAATTCAGAAAAGAAAAGGCTTCATTTGATGGTGTTGGCCCTTTACGTACGGCATCACGTCAGCCTAGAGGGGGGGTGAATAAGTTTTTCTGAAATCTAAAATAGAAACTTAGACACAGAAAAATATCACTTGAAAGTTTGGTTAGTTTAGTGTGATAAAGAGTAGCAGTGCGGAAGCAAATAAACAGTCACACAAAAGGACATAGGAGATTTATCTTGGTTCGACCCTTCCCACATGGAAGTCCTACGTCCAGTCCCCAAGCAAACTCTTGGGATTTCACTAACCGAAGGTACAGTCCCCTTCAAGGACACTACAACACCCTGGATACCCCACCAGGTCTTCTTTCTTTCTCGGGCAAGAAGGCAGCCCACTTCTTTCTAGGCTCAGAAGCAAACCTACTTCTTTTGCAGGTTCAGAAGTAAACCTCCTGGAACAAACCCAGTGCGGTTCTGCTAGACTTAAACCCCCAGCTAGGTCCTGTTGGTGCAAACCCCAACAAGGTTCTACCAGACACTAACCTAGCTAGGTTACACACTGTATACAGTCCTACAGCTGGACAGAAATCTTTCTTAGAAAAGAAAGATCAGACTGAGAGCTATTACAATATGAACACTCAGGACTTAGCTCACAGTCACAGACTCTCCCCCAAGATTACAATGAGCACAGGGAGAATGGAAGAGAAGAAGGCTTGAAGGCGATGAAGACTTCTGCTTTGAAAGCTTCTGTAGATTTTTGGCTCGAGCTCTTCTCTCTTTCTCTGAGTGTTTGTGGCGTGAAGGTTCTTCTCACAGTTGTACACCTTGAAGGATTTTCAGGAAGGCTCTGCTTCTCTTCTTCAGCAATGCTCCATCTTTTATATGAGTAGCTTTAGAATAGATCTGTTGAAGAGATCCGTTGTAGCTCTAGCCGATGC
>CM024762.1:118260029-118301144 GCA_014218235.1 Colocasia esculenta
AATTGAGTTCAATATGCATGAAGATGAAACAAATGAAGAAGTGCCGAATGATACAGCTCAGAGATTTTATCAGTTACTTCGAGATGCTGATGAGCCATTATGGGATGGTTGTGAGAAGCATACACGGTTGTCTGCAGTGTCGCAGCTACTGAATTTGAAATAGTATTTCATATAAACGAGAGTTGTTTTGACCGGCTTCTCTTACTCGTCAAGAGTATGCTTCCTCAATCAGAGAGGTACCTGCTGACTTTTACCGTGCGAAGAGATGGTGAATGATCTAGGGCTTAGTTTTATGAAAATTGATGCATGTCCGAATCACTGTATGCTGTACTACAAAGATGATGCAGATAAGACATCATGCTGTATTTGTAATCATGATAGATTCAAGCCCAAGAGAGGGGTCAAGTCAAGAGAGAAGGATGTTCCGTATAAGTCATTGCGGTATTTTCCGATCACACCCAAATTGCAGCGGTTGTTCATGTCCCCGAAGACAGCTGGACATATGACTTGGCATGCAGAAAGAGTCCGTCGTGACGAAGGTGAAATGAGTCATCCTGCCGATGGTGAAGCTTGGGCTCATTTAGTCGTACTCATTCTTACTTCGCAAGGGATCCACGCAACGTGCGGCTGGTTTATGCACAGACGGTTTCAATCCATTCGGAGGCTCGGTGGCATCTTACTCATGTTGGCCAGTATTCCTAACACCGTATAACCTTCCGCCAGGCATGTGCATGAAGCGTGAGAATCTGTTCCTTCATTACTCATTCCGGGTCCAAAATCTCCAGGAAAAAAATATAGACATATATCTTAGACCGTTGATTGATGAGCTGAAATTTTATGGTCAGATGGGGTTCTCTGTTATGATGCATCCAGAAAACAGAATTTCGATTTGAAGGCTGCATTAATGTGGACAATAAGTGACTTTCCTGCGTACGGCATGTTATCTGGTTGGAGCACACATGGGAGATTGGCATGTCCTTATTGCATGGAGGATTCTAAATCATTTGTGTTGAAATCTGGGGGAAAATCATGTTGGTTCGATTGTCATCGTCGGTTTCTACCGAGTGATCATCCTTTCCGAAAGCAAAAGGATTCTTTTATGAAAAATACAACTGTGATGGACAGGTGGATATGGAACGGGTGTCTGGTGGAAACATGGCGAGGCGGGTCCAGAACGTACCGACGGTAACACAACTGGCTGGTAGTACTCGACAAATCCCTGGCTTGGGAAGGATCACAATTGGGTGAAGCAAAGCATCTTTTGGGAATTACCTTATTGGTCAACACTTTTGATACGACATAACCTTGACGTCATGCATATAGAGAAGAATGTTTTTGATAATGTGTTCAACACAGTTATGGACATCAAGGCAAAACGAAGGACAACGTCAAGGCACGTTCGGATTTGAAAGTACTTTGCAGACGCCCAGAACTAGAGCTGCAGCATGTTCAAGGGAAAGTGGTGAACCTAAAGCTGCATATGTGCTTGGGGCCAGACAGATTAAGGAAGTGTTGCAATGGTTGAAGCAATTGAGATTCCAAATGGATATGTCTCGAATATTTCCCGTTGTGTAAATATCAATGAGGGAAAAATATACGGAATGAAGAGTCATGATTGCCATGTTTCATGCAAAGACTGATCCCACTGCTTTCGTGAGTTGTTGCCAAAGCAAATATGGGGAGCAATGACTGAGCTGAGTCATTTCTTCCGAATTTTAACAGCATCAGAACTCAGACTTCTTGACTTGCAAAATATGGAGCAAAAATAATACAGACAGTCTGCAAATTAGAGAAGATATTTCCTCCAGCATTCTTTGATTCAATGGAGCACCTGATCATCCATTTGCCATATGAGGCTAGGGTCGGAGGACCAGTACAATTTCGATGGATGTATCTGTTTGAGAGGTATATTTCTATATCCGTAGTTTATTCACATTACGGCGAATTTTATATTTCATATGTATTCATTCGATCTATTATTATCGTAGGTGCATGCACGATCTTAAGATGAAAGTCTGCACAAAGCACAAGTTGAGGGTTCCATACCCAGGCATACCTCATTGAGAAGATATCGAACTTCTGTTCGATGTACTTGACACGGAAATACAAACCCGACGCACTCAACCTCCACGTAATGATGATGGTGGAGAATCCTATGTGTCGGACCAACTCTCTATATTCAAGTGTCCCGGACGGGCGTTCGGATATTCTTCTACTCGCCCACTTGAAGACAGAGAGTGGTAGCTGCGGAGATCTACATCTTCATGAATTGCGCAGAACTAGAGCCCTACATTGAGTAAGTTGTGCTCACTTATGATATACATCATTTACATGTAATGCTGGTAAACTGAACGGTTGTGTGACATTTACATTGCAGAGAGTTTGACTCGTTCACAGTACAACGAAATCCACGTCTGACGGACGTGCAGGTTGAAAAGGAACGGGAGAAGTCTTTTCCGAGTTGGTGAAGATCTCGAGTATGTGTCTAAATATTTGAATCATATGTTACGTTCTTATGCATATTAGTTGTTGTAAGTTTATCTATTTTTTTGCTAATAGGTTGATCAAGGTTTTATTACGATTAAGAGTACAAGAGATCAGTTATGGACCCTCGAAGATTGTACGGGCTACCCAGGTTACATGTGAATGGATACAGATTTCACACGAGAGATTATGGACGCAATAAGTCTACGATGAACAGCGGCGTATGTGTGAAAGGAAGTGCCTACAATGAAAATGAAATTGACTATATGGCATTCTCGAAGAAGTCATTGAACTGCAATTCTTGGGACAAGACAACATTATATTTCTTTCAGTGTCATGGTTGATCCGACATCTATTATCATGACACAACATATGGAATGTCGATGTCAAGCATAAGTCCAAGTTGAGTACATACGAGCCATTCATACTGGCGGCACAAGCGCAACAAGTATTATTCAAATTATTCATCCCTGAAATTAAGAGATTGGTGGGCTGCATGTAGAGTGAAATCAAGGTTATTCCCTGAGTATGAGCTTCTGCCGCTGATGATGAGCTGACGGAATCCAATTTGGATCTCCGGATTGGCCTGGCCATTCAAACGACCGATCTAAAAACACCAACTTCATATAAAAGCCTTAACACCCACAACCCGGGGGTCCAAAATCCCAAATAGGGATCGGATCGACGTGCCGTTCTCTCCGACACGACCGGGTGGGTTAAAGCGACGTGTAGAAGAAACTAACGGAATCCAATTTGGATATCCGGATTGGCCTGGCCATTCAAACGACCGATCTAAAAACACCAACTTCATATAAAAGCCTTAACACACACAACCCGGGGGTCCAAAATCCCAAATAGGGATCGGATCGAGTGCCGTTCTCTTCGACACGACTGGTGGGTTAAAGCGACGTGTAGAAACTGACGGAATCCAATTTGGATCTCCGGATTGGCCTGGCCATTCAAACGACCGATCTAAAAACACCCAACTTCATATAAAAGCCTTAACACACACAACCCGGGGGCCAAAATCTCAAATAGGGATCGGATCGTTGTGCCGTTTTCTCCGACACGACTGGGTGGGTTAAAGCGACGTGTAGAAACTGACGGAATCCAATTTGGATCTCGGATTGGCTGGCCATTCAAACGACCGATCTAAAAACACCCAACTTCATATAAAAGCTATAACACACACAACCGGGGGTCCAAAATCCCAAATAGGGATCGGATCGACGTGCTGTTCTCTCCGACACGACCGGGTGGTAAAAGCGACGTGTAGAAACTGACGGAATCCAATTTGGATCTCCGGATTGGCCTGGCCATTCAAACGACTGCTCTAAAAACACCCAACTTCATATAAAAGCCTTAACACACAAAACCCGGGGGTCAAAATACCAAATAGGGATCAGATCGACGTTGCCGTTTTCTCCGACATGACCGAGTGGGTTAAAGCGACGTGTAGAAACTGACGGAATCCAATTTGGATCCGGATTGGCCTGGCCATTCAAACGACCGCTCTAAAAACACCCAACTTCATATAAAAACCTAACACGCACAACCGGGGGTCCAAAATCCCAAATAGGGATTGGATCGACGTGCCGTTTTCTCCGACACGATCGAGGGGTTAAAGCGACGTGTAGAAACTGACGGAATCCAATTTGGATCTCCGGATTGCCTGGCCATTCAAACGACCGATCTAAAAACACCCAACTTCATATAAAAGCTATAACACACACAACACGGGGGTCCAAAATCCCAATAGGGATCGGATCGACGTGCCGTTCTCTCCGAACACGACGGGTTGGTTAAAGCGACGTGTGTAGAAACTGACAGAATCCAATTTGGATCTCCGGATTGACTCGCCATTCAAACGACTGCTCTAAAAACACCCAACTTCATATAAAAGCCTTAACACACACAACCCGGGGGTCCAAAATCCAAATAGGGATCGGATCAACGTGCCGTTTTCTCCGACACGACCCGGTGGGTTAAAGCGACGTGTGTAGAAACTGACGGAGTCCAATTTGGATCTCCGGATGGCCTGGCCATTCAAACACCGCTCTAAAAACACCAACTTCATATAAAAGCCTTAACACACACAACCCGGGGGTCCAAAATCCCAAATAGGGATCGGATCGACGTGTCGTTTTCTCCGACACGACCGGGTGGGTTAAAGCGACGTGTAGAAATGACGGAATCCAATTTGGATCTCCGGATTGGCCTGGCCATTCAAACGACGATCTAAAAACACCCAACTTCATAAAAAGCTTAACACGCAAACCCGGGGGTCCAAAATCCCAAATAGGGATCGGATCGACGTGCCGTTTTCTCGGACACGACCGGGTGGGTTAAAGAGACGTGTAGAAACTGACGGAATCCAAGTTGGATCTCCGGATTGGCCTGACCATTCAAACGACCGATCTAAAAACACCCAACTTCATATAAAAGCCTTAACACGCACAACGGGGGTCCAAAATCCCAAATAGGGATCGGATCGACGTGCCGTTTTCTCCGACACGACCGGGTGGGTTAAAGCGACGTGTAGAAACTGACGGAATCCAATTTGGATCTCCGGATGGCGCTGGCCATTCAAACGACCGATGTAAAAACACCCAACTTCATATAAAAGCATTACACACACACAACCCGGGGGTCCAAAATCCCAAATAGTGATCAGATCGACGTGCCGTTTTCTCCGACACGACCGGGTGGGTTAAAGCGACGTGTAGAAACTGACGGAATCCAATTTGGATCTCCGGATTGGCCTGGCCATTCAAACGACCGATCTAAAAACACCCAACTTCATATAAAAGCCTTAACACGCACAACACGGGGGGTCAAAATCCCAAATAGGGATCGGATCGACGTGCCGTTTTCTCCGACAAGACCGGGTGGGTTAAAGCCGTGTAGAAACTGACAGAATCCAATTGGATCTCCGGATTGGCCTGGCCATTCAAACGACCGATCTAAAAAAACCCAACTTCATATAAAAGCCTTAACACCACAACCCTGGGGTCCAAAATCCCAAATAGGGATCGGATCGACGTGCCGTTTTCTCCAACACGACCGGTGGGGTTAAAGCGACGTGTAGAAACTGACGGAATCCAATTGGATCTCCGGATTGGCCTGGCCATTCAAACGACCGATCTAAAAAACACCCAACTTCATATAAAAGCCTTAACACACACAACCCGAGGGTCCAAAATCCCAAGTAGGGATCATCGACGTGTCGTTTTCTCCGACACGACCGGGTGGGTTAAAGCGACGTGTAGAAACTGACGGAATGCAATTTGGATCTCGGATTGGCCGGCCATTCAAACGACCGATCTAAAAACACCCAACTTCATATAAAAGCCTTAACACGCACAACCCGGGGGTCCAAAATCCCAAATAGGGATCGGATCGACGTGCCGTTTTCTCCGACACGACAGGGTAGGTTAAAGCGACGTGTAGAAACTGACGGAATCCAATTTGGATCTCCGGATTGGCCTGGCCATTCAAACGACCGATCTAAAAACACCCAACTTCATATAAAAGCCTTAACACCACAACCGGGGGTCCAAAATCCCAAATAGGGATCGGATCGACGTGCCGTTTTCTCCGACACGAGCCGGGCAGGTTAAAGCGACGTGGTAGAAACTGACGGAATCCAATTTGGATCTCCGGATTGGCCTGGCCATTCAAACGACCGATGTAAAAACACCCAACTTCATATAAAATCCTTAACACCCTCAACCCGGGGGTCCAAAATCCCAAATAGGGATCGGATCGACATGCCGTTTTCTCCGACGACACGTTTAAAGCGACGGGTAGATGACGGACGGAATTTGGATCTCCGGATTGCCTGGCCATCAAACGACCGATCTAAAAACACCCAACTTCAATAAAAAGCTTAACACACACAAACCGGGGGTCCAAAATCCCAAATAGGGATCGGATCGATGTGTCGTTTCCTCCGACACGACCGGGTGGGTTAAAGCGACGTTTAGAAACTGACGGAATCCAATTTGGATCTCCGGATGGCCTGGCCATTCAAACGACCGATCTAAAAACCCCAATTCATATAAAAGCCTTAACACGAACAAAACCGGGGGTCCAAAATCCAAATAGGGATCGGATCGACGTGCCGTTTTCTCCGACACGACCGGGTGGGTTAAAGCGACGTGTAGAAACTGACGGAATCCAAGTTGGATCTCCGGATTGGCCTTACCATTCAAACGACCGATCTAAAACACACTCAACTTCATATAAAAGCCTTAACACGCAACAACCCGGGGGTCCAAAATCCCAAATAGGGATCGGATCGACGTGCCGTTTTCTCCGACACGACCGGGTGGGTTAAAGCGACGTGTAGAAACTGACGGAATCCAATTGGATCTCCGGATTGGCCTGGCCATTCAAACGACCTCGTAAAAACACCCAACTTCATATAAAAGCATAACACACACAACCCGGGGGTCCAAAATCCCAAATAGGGATCAGATCGACGTGCCGTTTTCTCCGACACAACCGGGTGGGTTAAAGCGACGTGTAGAAACTGACGGAATCCAATTTGGATCTCCGGATTGGCCTGGCCATTCAAACGACGATCTAAAAACACCCAACTTCATATAAAAGCCTTAACACGCACAACCCGGGGGTCAAAATCCCAAATAGTGATCGGATCGACGTGCCGTTTTCTCCGACATGCCGGGTGGGTTTAAGCGACGTGTAGAAATGACGGAATCCAATTTGGATCTCCGGATTGGCCTGGCCATTCAAACGACCGATCTAAAAACACCCAACTTCATAAAAAGCCTTAACACCCACAACCCTGGGGTCCAAAATCCCAAATAAGGATCGGATCGACGTGCCGTTTTCTCCAACACGACCGGGTGGGTTAAAGCGACGTGTAGAAACTGACGGAATCCAATTTGGATCTCCGGATTGGCCTGGCCATTCAACGACCGATCTAAAAACACCCAACTTCATATAAAAGCCTTAACACACACAACCCGGGGGTCCAAAATCCCAAATAGGGATCGGATCGACGTGCCGTTCTCTCCACACGACCGGAGGGTTAAAGCGACGTGTAGAAACTGACGAATGCAATTTGGATCTCCAGATTGGCCTGGCCATTCAAACGACCGATCTAAAAACAACCCAACAATATCAAAAAGCCTTAACACGCACAAACACCGGGGGTCCAAAATCCCAAATAGGGATCGGATCGACGTGCCGTTTTCTCCGACACGACCGGGTAGGTTAAAGCGACGTGTAGAAACTGACGGAATCCAATTTGGATACCCGGATTGGCCTGGCCATTCAAACGACCGATCTAAAAACACCCAACTTCATATAAAAGCCTTAACACCCACAACCCGGGGTCCAAAATCCCAATGGGATCGGATCGATGCCGTTTTCTCGACACGACCGGGTGGGTTAAAGCGACGTGTAGAAACTGACGGAATCCAATTGGATCTCCGGATTGGCCTGGCCATTCAACGACCGATCTAAAAACACCCAACTTCATATAAAAGCCTTAACACACACAACCCGGGGGTCCAAAATCCCAATAGGGATCGGATCGACGTGCCGTTCTCTCCGACACGACCGGTGGGTTTAAAGCGACGTGTAGAAACTGACGGAATGCAATTTGGATCTCCGGATTGGCCTGGCCATTCAAACGACCGATCTAAACACACCCAACTTCATATAAAACCTTAACACACACAACATGGGGGTCCAAAATCCCAATATGGATCGATCGACGTGCCGTTCTCTCCGACAACGCCGGGTGGGTTAAAGCGACGTGTAGAAACTGACGGAATCCAATTTGGATCTCCGGATTGGCCTGGCCTTCAAACGACAGATCTAAAAACACCCAACTTCATATAAAAGCCTTAACACACACAACCCGGGGTCCAAAATCCCAAATAGCGATCGGATCGACGTGCCGTTTTCTCCGACACGACCGGTGGTTAAAGCGACGTGTAGAAACTGACGGAATCCAATTTGTCTCCCGATTGTCTGGCCATTCAAACGACGATCTAAAAACCCCAACTTCATATAAATCTTAACACGCACAACCCGGGGTCCAAAATCCCAATAGGGATCGGATCGACGTCCCGTTTTCTCCGACACGACCGGGTGGGTTAAAGCGACGTGTAGAAACTGACGGAATCCAATTTGGATCTCCGGATTGGCTTGGCCATTCAAACGACCGATCTAAAAACACCCAACTTCATATAAAAGCCTTAACACCAACAACCCGGGGTCCAAAATCCCAAATAGGGATCGGATCGACGTGCCGTTTTCTCCGACACGACCGGGTGGGTTAAAGTGACGTGTAGAAACTGACGGAATCCAATTTGGATCTCCGGATTGGCCTGGCCATTCAAACGACCGATCTAAAAACACCCAACTCATATAAAAGCCTTAACGCACACAACCCGGTGGTCCAAAATCCCAATAGCGATCGGATCGACGTGCCGTTCTCTGCGACACGACCGGATGGTTAAAGCGACGTGTAGAAACTGACGGAATCCAATTTGGATCTCCGGATTGGTCTGGCCATTCAAACGACCGATCTAAATACCCTAACTTCATATAAAAGCCTTAACACGCACAACCCGGGGTCCAAAATCCCAATAGGATCGGATCGACGTGCCGTTTTCCTCCGACACGACCGAGTGGGTTAAAGCGACGTGTAGAAACTGACGGAATCCAATTTGGATCTCCGAATTGGCCTGGCCATTCAAACGACCGATCTAAAACACCCAACTTCATATAAAGCCCTAACACGCACAACCCGGGGTCCAAAATCCCAAATAGGGATCGGATCGACGTGCCGTTTTCTCCGACACGACCGGGTGGGTTTCAAGCGACGTGTAGAAACTGATGGAATCCAATTTGGATCTCCGGATTGGCCTGGCCATTCAAACGACCGATCTAAAAACACCCACTTCATATAAAAGCCTTAACACACAAACCCGGGGGTCCAAAATCCCAAATAGGGATCGATCGACGTGCAGTTCTCCTCTCGACACGACCGGGTGGGTTAAAGCGACTGTAGAACTGATGGAATGCAATTTGGATTTTCGGATTGTCCTGGCCATTCAAACGACCGATCTAAAAACACCCAACTTCATATAAAAGCCTTAACACGCACAACCCGGGGTCCAAAATCCCAAATAGGGATCGGATCGACGTGCCGTTTTCTCCGACACGACTGGGCAGGTTAAAGCGACGTGTAGAAACTGACGGAATCCAATTTGGAACTCCGGATTGGCCTGGCCATTCAAACGACCGATGTAAAAACACCCAACTTCATATAAAAGCCTTAACACCTCAACCCGGGGTGCAAAATCCAAATAGGATCGGATCGACGTGCCGTTTTCTCCGACACGACCGGTGGGTTAAAGCGACGTGTAGAAACTGACGGAATCCAATTTGGATCTCCGGATTGGCCTGGCCATTCAAACGACCGATCTAAAAACACCCAACTTCATATAAAAGCCTTAACACACACAACCGAGGTCCCAAAATTCCCAAATAGGGATCGGATCGACGTGCCGTTCTCTCCGAACGACCTGGGTGGGTTAAAGCGACTTGTAGAAATTGGCGGAATCCAATTGGATCTCCGGATTGGCCTGGCCATTCAAATGACTGATCAAAAAACACCCAACTTCATATAAAAGCCTTAACACGCACAACCTGGGGGTCCAAAATCCCAAATAGGGATCGGATCGACGTGCCGTTCTCTCCGACCCGACCGGGTGGGTTAAAGCGACATGTAGAAACTGACGGAATGCAATTGGATCTCCGGATTGGCCTGGCCATTCAAACGACCGATCTAAAAACACCCAACTTCATATAAAAGCCTTAACACACACACCCGGGCGTCCAAAATCCCAAAAGGGATCGATCGACGTGCGCTTCTCTCCGACACGACCGGGTGGGTTAAAGCGCCGTGTAGAACTGACGAATCCAATTTGGATCTCCAGATTGGCCTGCCATTCAAACGACCGATTTAAAAACACCCAACTTCATATAAAAGCCTTAACACGCACAACCCGGGGGTCCAAAATCCCAAATAGGGATCGGATCGACGTGCCGTTCTCTCCGACACGACCGGATGGGTTAAAGCGACGTGTACAAACTGACGGTATGCAATTTGGATCTCCAGATTGACCTGGCCATTCAAACGACCGATCTAAAAACCCCACTTCATATAAAAGCCTTAACACACGCACAACCCGGGGGTCCAAAATCCCAAATAGGGATCGGATCGACGTGCCGTTTTCTCCTCCGACAAGACCGGGTAGGTTAAAGCGACGTGTAGATACTGACGGAATCCAATTTGGATACCCGGATGGCCTGGCCATTCAAACGACCGATCTAAAAACACCCAACTTCATATAAAAGCCTTAACACCCACAACCCGGGGGTCCAAAATCCCAAATAGGGATCGGATCGACGTGCCGTTTTCTCCCGACACACGACCGGTGGGTTAAAGCGACGTGTAGAAACTGACGGAATCCATTTGGATCTCCGGATTGGCCTGGCCATTCAAACGACCGATCTAAAAACACCCAACTTCATATAAAAGCCTTAACACACACAACCCGGGGGTCCAAAATCCCAATAGGGATCGGATCGACGTGTCGTTCTCTCCGACACGACCGGGTGGGTTAAAGCGACGTGTAGAACTGACGGAATCCAATTTGGATCTCCGATTGGCCTGGCCATTCAAACGACCGATCTAAAAACACCCAACTTCATATAAAAGCCTTAACACACACAACCCGGGGTCCAAAATCCCAAATAGGGATCGGATCGACGTGCCGTTCTCTCCGACACGACCGGGTGGGTTAAAGCGACGTGTAGAAACTGACGGAATGCAATTTGGATCTCCGGATTGCCTGGCCATCAACAAACGACCGATCTAAAAACACCCAACTTCATATAAAAGCCTTAACACGCACAACATGGGGTTCCAAAATCCGAAATATGGATCGGATCGACGTGCCGTTCTCTCTGACACGACGTGTGGGTTAAGCGACGTGTAGAAACTGACGGAATGCAATTTGGATCTCCGGATTGGCCTGGCCATTCAAACGACCGATCTAAAAACACCCAACTTCATATAAAAGCCTTAACACACACAACCCGGGGTCCAAAATCCCAAATAGCGATCGGATCGACGTGCCGTTTTCTCCGACACGACCGGTGGGTTAAAGCGACGTGTAAAACTGACGGAATCCATTTGGATCTCCGGATTGGCTTGGCCATTCAAACGACCGATCTAAAAACACCCAACTCATATAAAGCGTTAACACGCACAACCCGGGGTCCAAAATCCCAAATAGGGATCAGATCGACGTCCCGTTTTCCGCCGACGACCGGGTCGGTTAAAGCAACGTGTAGAAACTGACGGAATCCAATTTGGATCTCCGGATTGGCTTGGCCATTCAAACGACCGATCTAAAAACACCCACTTCATATAA
The DNA here is from genome assembly GCA_014218235.1 of Colocasia esculenta. Classification (NCBI taxonomy): domain Eukaryota; kingdom Viridiplantae; phylum Streptophyta; class Magnoliopsida; order Alismatales; family Araceae; genus Colocasia; species Colocasia esculenta. The sequence continues at coordinate 118,271,999 of CM024762.1, forward strand.
AAGCCTTAACACCAACAACCCGGGGTCCAAAATCCCAAATAGGGATCGGATCGACGTGCCGTTTTCTCCGACACGACCGGGTGGGTTAAAGTGACGTGTAGAAACTGACGGAATCCAATTTGGATCTCCGGATTGGCCTGGCCTTTCAAACGACCGATCTAAAAACACCCAACTTCATATAAAAGCCTTAACGCACACACCCCGGGGTCCAAAATCCCAAATAGCGATCGGATCGACGTGCCGTTCTCTCTCCGACACGACCGATGGTTAAAGCGACGTGTAGAAACTGACGGAATCCAATTTGGATCTCCGGATTGGTCTGGCCATTCAAACGACCTATCTAAATACACCTAACTTCATATAAAAGCCTTAACACGCACAACCCGGGGTCCAAAATCCCAATAGGGATCGGATCGACGTGCCGTTTTCTCCGACACGACGAGTGTGTTAAAGCGACGTGTAGAAATTGACGGAATCCAATTTGGATCTCCGAATTGGCCTGGCCATTCAAACGACCGATCTAAAAACCCCCTTCATATAAAAGCCTTAACACGCACAACCCGGGGGTCCAAAATCCCAAATAGGGATCGGATCGACGTGCCGTTTTCTCCGACCGACAGACCGGGTGGGTTTCAAGCGACGTGTAGAACTGACGGAATCCAATTTGGATCTCCGGATTGGCCTGGCCATTCAACGACCGATCTAAAAACACCCACTTCATATAAAAGCCTTAACCACACCACCCGGGGGTCCAAAATCCCAAATAGGGATCAGATCGACGTGCAGTTCTCTCCGACACGACCGGGTGGGTTAAAGCGACGTGTAGAAACTGACGGAATGCAATTTGGATTTTCGGATTGTCCTGGCCATTCAAACGACCGATCTAAAAACACCCACTTCATATAAAAGCCTTAACACGCACAACCCGGGGGTCCAAAATCCCAAATAGGATCGGATCGACGTGCCGTTTTCTCCGACACGACCGGGCAGGTTAAAGCGACGTGTAGAAACTGACGGAATCCAATTTGGATCTCCGGATTGGCCTGGCCATTCAAACGACCGATCTAAAAACACCCAACTTCATATAAAAGCCTTAACACACACAACCCGGGGGTCCAAAATCCCAATAGGGATCGATCGACGTGTCGTTCTCTCCGACACGACCGGGTGGGTTAAAGCGACGTGTAGAAACTGACGGAATCCAATTTGGATCTCCGGATTGGCCTGGCCATTCAACGACCGATCTAAAAACACCCAACTTCATATAAAAGCCTTAACACAAACAACCCGGGGGTCCAAAATCCCAAATAGGGATCGGATCGACGTGCCGTTCTCTCCGACACGACCGGGTGGGTTAAAGCGACGTGTAGAAACTGACGGAATGCAATTTGGATCTCTGGATTGGCCTGGCCATTCAAACGACCGATCTAAAAACACCCACTTCATATAAAAGCCTTAACACGCACAACATGGGGGTCCAAAATCCGAAATATGGATCGGATCGACGTGCCGTTCTCTCCGACACGACCGGTGGGTTAAAGCGACGTGTAGAAACTGACGGAATGCAATTTGGATCTCCGGATTGGCCTGGCCATTCAAACGACCGATCTAAAAACACCCAACTTCATATAAAAGCCTTAACACACACAACCCGGGCGACCAAAATCCCAAATAGGGATCGGATCGACGTGCCGTTCTCTCCGACCACCGTGGGGTTAAAGCGACGTGTAGAAACTGACGAATCCAATTTGGATCTCCGGATTGGCCTGGCCATTCAATCGACCGATTTAAAAACACCCATTTCATATAGCCTTACACGCAACACCCGGCGGTCCAAAATCCCAATAGGATCGGATGACGTGACTTGACACTTTCTCCTACACGACCGGGTGGGTTAAAGCGACGTGTAGAAACTGACGGAATCCAATTTGGATCTCCGGATTGGCCTGTCCATAAAGATCAAACTACCGATCTAAAAACCCCAACTTCAATAAAAGCCTAACCCACAACCTGGGGGTCCAAAATCCCAAATAGGGATCGGATCGACGTGCTTCTCTCCGACACGACCGGGTGGGTTAAAGGAGGGACGTGTAAAACTGACGGAATCCAATTTTGATCTCCGAATTGGCCTGGCCATTCAAACGACCGATCTAACAACCAACTTCATATAAAAGCCTAACACGCACAACCTGGGGGTCCAAAATCCGAAATATGGATCGGATCGCGTGCCGTTCTCTCCGACACGACCGGGGGTTAAAGCGACGTGTAAAACTGACGGAATCCATTTGGATCTCCGGATTGGCCTGGCCATTCAAACGACCGATCTAAAAACACCCAACTTCATATAAAAGCCTTAACCACACAACCCGGGCGTCCAAAATCCAAATAGGGATCGGATCGACGTGCCGTTCTCTCCGACACGACCGGTGGGTTAAAGCGACGTGTAGAAACTGACGGAATCCAATTTGGATCTCCGGATTGGCCTGGCCATTCAAACGACCGATTTAAAAACACCCAACTTCATATAAAGCCTTAACACGCACAACCCGGGGTCCAAAATCCCAAATAGGGATCGGATTGACTGACCGTTTTCTCCTACACGACCGGGTGGGTTAAAGCGACGTGTAGAAACTGACGGAATCCAATTGGATCTCGGATTGGCCTGTCCATTCAAACGACCGATCTAAAAACCCCAACTTCATATAAAAGCCTTAACACGCACAACCTGGGGGTCCAAAATCCCAATAGGGATCGGATCGACGTGCCGTTCTCTCCGACACGACCGGGTGGGTTAAAGAGACGTGTAGAAACTGACGGAATCCAATTTTGATCTCCGAATTGGCCTGGCCATTCAAACGACCGATCTAAAAACACCCAACTTCATATAAAAGCCTTAACACGACCACACCTGGGGGTCCAAAATCCCAAATAGGGATCGGATCGACGTGCCGTTCTCTCTGACACGACCGGGTGGGTTAAAGCGACGTGTAGAAACTGACGGAATCCAATTTGGATCTCCGGATTGGCCTGGCCATTCAAACGACCGATTTAAAAACCCCATTTCTATAAAAGCCTTAACCGCACAACCCGGGGGTCCAAAATCCCAATAGGGATCGGATCGACGTGCCGTTTTTCCCGACACGACCGGGTGGGTTAAAGGCGACGTGTAGAAACTGACGGAATCCAATTTGGATCTCCGATGGCCTGGCCATTCAAACGACCGATCTAAAAACACCCAACTTCATATAAAAGCCTTAACACGCACAACCCGGGGGTCCAAAATCCAAATAGGGATCAGATCAACGTGCCGTTTTCTCCTACACGACCGGGTGGGTTAAAGCGACGTGAGAAACTGACGGAATCCAATTTGGATCTCCGGATTGGCCTGGCCATTCAAACGACCGATTTAAAAACACCCAACTTCATATAAAAGCCTTAACACGCACAACCCGGGGGTCCAAAATCCCAAATAGGGATCGGATCGACGTGCCGTTCTCTCCGACACGACCGGGTGGGTTAAAGCGACGTGTAGAAACTGACGAAATCCATTTGGATCTCCGGATTGGCCAGGCCATTCAAACGACCGATCTAAAAACACTCAACTTCATATAAAAGCCTTAACACACACAACCCGGGGGTCCAAAATCCAAATAGGGATCGGATCGACGTGTCGTTCTCTCCGACACGACCGGATTGGTTAAAGCGACGTGTAGAAACTGACGGAATCCAATTTGGATCTCCGGATTGGCCTGGCCATTCAAACGACCGATCTAAAAACACCCAACTTCATATAAAAGCCTTAACACGCACAACCCGGGGGTCCAAAATCCCAAATAGGGATCGGATCGACGTGCCGTTTTCTCCGTCACGACCGGGTGGTTAAAGCGACGTGTAGAAACTGACGGAATCCAATTTGGATCTCCGGATTGTCTGGCCATTCAAACGACCGATCTAAAAACACCCAACTTCATATAACAGATCTAAATATACTATTGTATCACAAGTTTTAAATTTCACTATTGAAAATAATGTATGTCTTTTATTATTATTAATGTTTCTCATTTTAATTTGTTTTAATATAGGATCCAGCTCCAGACGATGACGAGGCAGGACAGCAGACGATCCAGCAGATTTATCTTGATATTTGTATTCATTATTCTGTATGATTTTATATTTATTGTATGTTATGATATTATGTTGATTGTGAGTATTTGTTAAATTTATGAATATTGTATCCGGTTTGACATTGTAGCAGCAGGGTTCACAAACCATTTTTATTTCTTAATTTTAAAAAAAAATATGGTTTAATTTCCGACTATTTACCGACGGTTTATTATCCGTCGGAATTACTGACCGCAATATCCGTCGGTAATTTCGTCGGAATATGCTGACAGATGGTTTCCGACCGAAAATGTGTCAGCATTTACGACCGGTATACCGACGTATTTGCCGACGGATAAACCGTCGGTAAATACCGACCGTGTTTCCCATCGATAAATCTGTCGGAGTTCCCGACCGAATTCCGACGGATATGTTATCCGTCGGAAATTTCTGACCATCTAGTTCCGACGGATCATTTTCGACGGGCTTTAGACGGAAATCGGTCGGAAGGGCTCATTTCCGACGGTATTCCGTCGGATTTCCGACGGATTCAATCCGTCGGAAATTCCATTTTCTTGTACTGAATCTTAACTTGTTATTTCATTTTTCATACTTTGCATTTCTTGTTCAGTTTTTTTCCTCATTTCCTCTGACCTTTCATATGCCTCATTAAGTTGCTTCATTTGTTGTACAATCTCTGTCAACAAGCTGATTTCTTCTTGAGCTGTGGATGTTCCCTGAGTATCCACATTTGCCTTATCTTTTGGAACATTTTCATGTTTGCTTCCTCCATGTACACCCTTTTCTTTTTCAATCACCCTCCAATTAAATTTTTCACCTTCAGCATGAAGGGGCTGCAATTTCTCAATACCTACATAGAAAAATAAAATGTTATATATTCTAATGAACTTAAACAATATGTAAATATATTCATAACCCTACTACATCACTCTTTTTCAATTTTCTAAGCATCTTTCTCTTCACATTATCTTTTCTTAGGAGGGACTTATACCACCTATAAATTATGGGAACATATGCACATATTTAAGTGTTTTGAGCCAAAATGCTCAAGGAACCAAGCCTACATATTAAAAAAATTAATTAATATTATTAACATAATGAAAGTGAAACATCACTCAATATAATTATTTACCAGAAAATCACTTACTCATAACACTCCAGTGCAGCCCAACAAGTAGGGAGATGTTTTCTCATGGTTGCTTCTAAGTCTAGATCGCACATTCATAGCCACTTTGTCAAGATTTTGTAGCTACATAGAATGAACTGATGAAGTTCAATTATACTCTTTGATTGTGTAATATCGTCAATGTAGTAAAGTAATTGTTGGACATGCAGAGGAACTTAAAGGCAACAAGAATGAAGCACACATTCGGCGGCGTGTTCCGTGGGCTTCTGCTACCGGGGGTGGGCTTCCGCGGATTGGGCGACGAGGGGGTGAGCTTCCACGGATTGGGCGACGATGGGGGTGGGCTGCCGCGGCGGTGTGTTCCGTGGGCTTTCGCAGTGCATGGCGTGGCATGTTCCGTGGGGCTTCAGCGGCGGAGGAGGCAGTGGAGACAGAGTGTAGAGAGAGGAGGCTCCGTGGGGGAGGAGGAGGAGTGGAGACAGAGTGTAGAGAGGGAGGCGGGAAGGCAACCGGAGGGAGGGGTCAAGGAGAACCGGTGACCGGCACAATCGGGAGTGGGGAAGAGGGAGACACGTGTCACCAAGGATTGGTGACTTATGCATTTCGGTCCTCTCGGGGGCGCGAGGGATCCGGACTCCGGACTCCAGTTTGGCAGTATGGCCTAGTTAAAAAACGCAAGATGCTGAGTAACTTTTTACATTAACAATTGAATACATGATGGAATCTAACACCAATACATGAATTAAAGAAGCGTGAGTTACTATATAATCTGATAAGCCTAACCTGCGCCGTAATTAACTATAACCAAGATACATGGAAAATACATGACTCGAGTTTTGACACCTCATCCTTGGCAACAATCAATCGATCCAAAAGAGTAGACTATACTAACCACCATTACCAAGGTTGTCTACTATCCAGCCATTCAAAATATAAATTGAGATAATTCTGATTAAGCAATCTGGGTTTTGCTTACTCGATCGGCATTATCCTATCCAGCCATCAAACCAAGCATCTTGTTAGTCTTAACAAAAAGAGAAAGGATGTGAGTTCCGGATTTATTAACTTTAGACAAAGAAAACTATTTTATAAGTTGGGTGTTTGGTAGCCTTGAACCAGTTCTCTTACTCTCCTTGTCAAAAAAATAGTTTCTCTTATTCTATATAAATAAAAATTATTGTGTTATGTTTTTTTGAAAGAAAAAATATTATGTACCATATTTGGCGCCGACTTCAACGGCAACTCTGTTCTCAATCATGTTGGATGATTAATGAAGTCAGTCTGGAAGCTAAACAATAAATCTAAGTTTAAGATTTTACATTTTGATTTTAATTGGAACAATAAAAAGGGTATAGCAGAGTATAGGTGACCAAAACGTATGGCATTACCACAATCTTTATCTGGATGGGACTGAGATGTTCTGCAGCCCTATTAGTCTTACCCGGGTTTTCAACTTGCAGAAAGATAGTATGGGAACAGCATCCTGGCGGATTTTTTTTTTTTTGCATTCCTGATATGATCTACACGTGATCATGATCATGTGAGTGTAAGAACTTCTTTCTACATTTTCTAGAGGACTCGTGAAAACAAAAACTCATGAATAAATTATTAGTTTTTTAGTTGGAATTCAAACATTTCTCTTCTTTTAGCTGTGTGTAGTTTTGTTCTATATTAAATATCTAAAAAAATTGAAAAGTCTTAAATATGAAATCCATTCTTACATGTTTAGATGAGTTAAAGGATTTTACAAGCACGTGTGGATCGGGCCCAACCAAGTAGTTTGAGGAGGCCGGAGCCGGAAACTAGTTAAGTGGGTGTGACGTACGTGATTATCGCGCGCAAGGGTGCAAATCCCCAGCTTAGGGGCGCTGGTGGGATTTTTATTTTTGGATTCCCTTTTTTGTTTGGGACCGAGGGTTTTACTGTGGTTCTTGTGAGGAGATGCGCCTCCTTGATTTTGTGGTTTTTTGAAAGAATAGAAAACGACAGCAACGTTCTCTTCCTCTCTAGCACATCGTTATCTTCACCTTTCTTGCCTTGCTCTTCTTCTACTCCGCTATTCTATACATATCTTAGGGTTTTATCTTAGGCAATCAGAGATTGAGTTTATTGGCGACATCCGTCTTAGAGTGCTTTACGAACATTGCAAATGGTTGTCGGATTTTGAAAAAATCTTACTAACAAATTTTTACATCGTAGGACGATAATATAGTCTCTAAACACAGTCAACTCATCAATACTTCAACCAAATAATATTCTTCTGATCTCTGTGAATGCATCGTTTGTTCTCTCTATATCTTTGGACCTTATATTTACTGTACATCCCAGTTACGGTTTTCTTACAGCCTCAACACATTCCAAACATGTCGGATATTCGATCATATTAATTACTGTTCATTGACAAATCTCTAGCTTAGCAAAACTTGTTGCCCTGATCTATGCAACTAAGTTTTACTTGGTGCACCTTGGGAGGGTGCAGCAGACCGCTGAATTTTTCTTTCATAGTTTCAGTTATCGCATCATGTCTCACGTATTAATACGGCTCATCATATGCTGAAAAGAGAAGAAATAGATCATAAACTAATTAACGGAAGTGATACGTGATCTTTGTTTTTCTAGAATATATAATTAATGACTATATGGATGGGATGATATGCATGGGCTTTCTTTTGGAAAAAAAAAAAAAAAATATATATATATATATATATTATATATATATATATATATATATATATATAAAACAGGATGTTGCAAAGAGACAGAGAATAAGTGAAAGCAAATCATAGACGAAGAATACAGAGTAACTCAGTAGTTAATTTCCTCTTAGGACATTATAATGATCTATATCTAAATCTTTTGCCCATCCATGAGTACACAAAGGGGAGACTTTTCTAAGGGCATATCACGGGGTATTAGACATCCCTTTGGAATCCCAATGTGGGATCTCCCTCTGCCACCCAGAGAATGAGAAAGTGAGATATTTGAAAGATACGAATGGATTACAGTTGTCATGTATCAACTTCTTAGTTTCTGCTTTGGGTCTTATTTAATATTAATAAATAATTAATATTTGGCAGGTGGGTCTCACTCATATGCAAGGGAGGATATTAGGCAAATATCTTTTTTCCGATGCATACAAAATCAAACTCTTAAACATTAAAGTATTGAAAAGTCTTTCCTTGAGATAATACCTATGGAAGCATACAGCTAGCTTGACCCATTAATACATGCTCACCCAACTCGTTAAGACGGAAGAACGAGATTGAGTCTAGCCATCACCCTACTCCCTTGTGGCGAGTCCATGCAAAAGGAAGGGTATGGATGTCGCCCGCTAGAGCCCAATCTCCCTGTACCCTTTGGCCGCTAGCACTTGGCCTAGAGAAAGCAAGAGGAACACTCTGGGGCCATCATCTTCGAACGACCCTTCACTCACCAAAGTCAAGTCCTCAAACCCTTGATACATAGTAAGGCTTGCCCCTGTGGCGCCATAGAGATGACTACACCAAGTACACCCCCTGTTGCCCCATGATAAGGCCCGTCGATTACCTAGTACATCTTTACCACAACTGGTGGTAGCCTTGCCACCTCCCCGATATGCCCCCTCTCCCCGAGGCGACAACTTCTCCCATTCCTCGCGGGCAGGGCAAGGTAACACCCCAATAGTCATCTGAGGCCACTCCAATCCTACATGCCCCCCAGCCACTCCCAACGACCAAATAGCATAGTTCGGAGAAAGGCAATAGGTATGGAGACTCCTAACACACATTTAAAAGTGGAAGGATAGTGAATAAGGGAGAGGTGCCAGAAGCCATAAGCAATAAGCCAAAGTAAGGCAACTAAACTCTTAACTCCTCCACAAACACACAAGAGCACCTAAATCCCCCCCCCCCCCCCCCCCCCCAAATCTCCCCACCCGACCACCCTTATTCTAGCTACTTTCTTAATTTGAGCATCAGAGAGTTCTCTTATGGATCATTCCCAAGGCCCCTTGACCCTCTATCATTGCCTGTAGGTGTGAGCGACATCTCATCATCTACAAATCTAAGAACACATGGAGATTTGATGAAGTACAACAACAACTTTTAACCTATACACTATTTGGCGTCATCTGTAAGAAGTTGTAGCAAGAAGCCATGGCACCTCAAAGAACTATTGGAACATGGGCAGCCGTTGCGAGAGTGGATTTGGTTCCCTAGAACTGTCCTACAATGGATAGGCCAGTAACTACTGGGGCCCCAAAAATCAAGCCCTACAATGGTCATGACTGAGGAGCTAGCAGTAATCTGAGAGTAGCTCTAGAAGCTCATAGAGGCATATTAAGGACTTCTTAATCGGTATACTAGGCAACATCGCATGGTCTCATCCCCTCCATCGGAAGGATGGTATAAGTCATGCCACGAGCAGACCCCATTGGAGGGCTCCGCTTCACTGGACTATTGCCCAGGAAGTGTTGAACCACTCCTATATTTATTTATATGTTTTGGTGATAACTAAAACTCATGAATGTAATAACTTAATCTCATGAATATATTTATTATTGATATAACTTATATCTAGCATTCTATTATTGAACATTTACTGGAGTTATAGTTGTTCATTTTCTGAACTCGAAATAATCGGTTATCTGCAATCTCCTCTCCATAAATAACTGGTTATCTGAATTAAACAATTATTCTTCCTTCACTTCATTAAATAATATATTACTTCATCTGAACATAAAATAATCAATTTTTTTAGTTCACATCTTACGACTTGTTATCTTGATATATTTTAATCCATAAACTTACAGTGCATCTCTACTATCATCTTAGAAGAAATGTTTGATAGGTCATTCAAAATACCTTATTCATTTTTCTTGACATGATTGCAACCTAGAATACTTACATATATGGTATATATATATATATTTGTGCTTATATTCACAATCTGACACACATTAAATGTGAGTGTGCAACTGATGAAAAGTGTCTTTTATGTGTCAAACATCTGGATGAGAATTATTTAATCTGTTATATGTCTTGCATGCACCCAGTGTTATTTTATGACTATTCTAAAAGAAGTAATGTATGATAAAAGAATATTTTATTGCTCTTATCACAAAACTTTTCAAAAGGAAGATTTATTTTATTGGTAAAAGTATGGTGAAAATTTTATGATATCTTTGTTGCACTATAGTAACTCTGCTTGCGTAAAGACTCAATGTTCAAATCTATGAAAAGGTATTTTTGTGCGTCGAATGTGTATTGGTTGATGGATTATTTTATATATAACATATGTCTTGAAATGTGCATCAGATAGGCCAACTGTGGTCTACCAGATAAACTGCTTTTTGCAGGTATCTAAAAACTTGAGATTGTACACCAGCCATTTGTACTAGGATATGCAACCGAGACAACATAAAGAAAAAGAAGATTTGTTTGTTGATCGTGTCAAGACTGAGTCTAACGTGCACATCACTGTGAGACAACGATCAACCCAATGGCTACGAAAGAAAACGACTTTAAAAAGCGATGTGGAACTGTTACAAAGCAGAGAACACACGGGAGCTGCATAGAATATACAAAAAGATTTTTGAAGTGCGATCTGAGTGCCAATGTGAAGGAGCAAAAAAAAAAAGTCCATCCTCCAGAAAAGCTTCCATTCCAATCTTCTTCCTGCTCATGTGAAAATCATGATAAAGAAGATAACCACGACGGAAAGAGTTCATTGTTCAGCCACGACCACAAAATCTCAAGAACATTTACTTGCTAAGCATTGAAGGCCCAACGACAATGAGCTTCCTGCTCCTGATCTTTTATATTTGTTGAGACAAATTTACTGTGCTTACTGTGTGCCTTATCTGTCTAGCATCGTAGACTTTCTTTCTCTGACACCTCTTCTCTCAAAAAATAGAGGTGACCAACCAAAGGTCTATATCTGGCGGTGTTCCTTCTTGAAAGGAGAAGACGTGTTATTCAAGTGTGTTTTCCACCCTTGGGGTGAAAACCTGCATGTACAGCAATAGGTGTGGTGACCGACCAGAGGTCTGTATCTGGTGGTGTTCCTCCTTGGTTAGAAGGAGAAGACCTGATTCGGTCAGGTGTGATTGTTCCACCTCTTAGGTGAAGGCATGTGGTTTAGGTGGGTAGATTCTACATGTGGAAATAGGTGAAGAGATCTGAGGTGTTCAGGTGGTTGTAGTACCTGCTGGAGGTTGATATCCAATATTGTATCTGTGAGCTGTGGTTTCAGTTGGGTAGTGGAAAGCTTAAGAAGTTTGCCCTTGAGGACTGGACGTAGGTGTTGAGTGGATCAACACCAAACCAGGATAAACCTTGGTGTCAGGTTTACTTGACTGTGTGACTGGTTTCTCTCTTGCATCTACTATTCGATTAGATAGTGTTTATACTTTGTTAAACCAACAAATATTTATAAATATCTTGATTAGAACCTATTAATTCCCCATCTAGGTCTCTGTAGCTTGGGCAACATGAAGTCCACTTCACTCCAAACCGAGCACAGCACAACTGTAAGGTTTCATATAGAGCGCAGCGGAAACGCGAATCCCTCCGTAGATATCGTTGCCGGTGGTCGGATCGAACAAAAACCGTGACCACGCACAGGCATATCTCATCTTTACCTTTGCGGGGTTGCATAACTCCCGAATCTGGGGAGGAGGTGGCGCAGGAGGCGCCGGTGCTTCAAGCCGTTCAAGTGTCCGGCCTCTAGACGTATCCATGCGAGCTCTGGACGTAGACGGGATCTCCTCGTTCTCCACGCGTCTCCCGGATCTCAACTCCACCATGTGCCGAAGAGAGGAGAGAGAGGTGGGGGGCGCCCTGGGAGAGAGAGAGGAAGGGGGCGGCCAGGGTTAAGCCTGGAGCTTGGCCCAGGGTTTAACTCTCAGCGTATATTTATAGACACCGCGGTTTTTCACAAAAACCCAGTCATTGTCTATAAAGAACACCTTGCCCAGTCTGCTCGGAACTCTTATGCGTGTGACCCTCTAGGCCCAACTGCTAGTCCAGTTTTAGCCCATTAAGCTCAATAACTCTTTATTGACTTATGTAATTAATTAACATCTCATTAATTAATACACAATCAATTATCGTCACGATAATTGACCGGGCTTCCAATCAAGTTGGGTGCCAAGCAACACCACTTGATCAGCAACCCATTCAAGGAACTTTTGTATCATCAGTTACCACATGACTTTAATCCTTCGCTCGTACAATGCTCCCGAGTGCATTAGGGTATGGTCAACTGTCAAACCCTAATGTGTGTACTCACTTGGTTTAGATGCCGCATAACAATATCAGAAAACTCCTTTTCTGATAAGTAGTCTTGCCCTGGCCAGGGACTATCAGGCATCCTTCCGTAGAGCATTCACTCTCCTATTACGAGAGCGAGCGATCCCATATTGACCACACAATCACCTTCGAAGGTATTCCGCTAGATCCGACACTTAACTGATTAAGACCTCATGGCTAGAGATCTATAAGTCAAGGTCAAAACCTAGAAGTCCACCAACAAGGTGTCCTTGGTGTCTCAGGTCTAAGGACCAATCACGCCACTGTGACAATGAATCTAGCTGGTTGACAGTTAGGTAACATTACCATCCAACGATCATAACGGATCAGTTCAGTGAACTCATTCTCTAATGAGCACCTACAGATTCACCTTAGTGTCTCCACACAAGTGACTATGAGACCAGTCACCCTCATCATATGAGCAGGTGCAACCTATACTAGTCTAACGGATATTCAATGTCCTTTTTGAATATCCTCCGACTAGGAACAATTAAGAATATACGTTTAAAGGATATTAATCTCATTGTTATGATCTCATCATAATTAATATCCATTGTATATCATGGACTTCATAATGAAACGATAAACGAATACACATAATGATATAAAAGCCTTATTATTATTATCAAAGAACAAGATTGTACAAGTTATGATTGGCTTGAGGACACCATAACTAACAATCTCCCACTTGGACTAAAGTCAATCACCTTTATGTCTTAAACCCATAGACTCTAGGTGGCGCTCAAACACAATTGAGACAGAGGCTTTGTCAATGGATCTGCAATGTTGTCGACTGAAGGAACTCTTTCCACCAGTACATCTCCTCTAGTGATTATCTCCTGATCAGGTGAAATCGCCTCAGAATGTGCTTCGACTTCTGATGAAACCGCGGCTCTTTCGCTTGCGCAATGGCCCCATGTTGTCACACAGCAATGGGATTGGATCAGAGTCACCTGGCACCACACCAAGGTCGGTGATGAATCTTCATCCACACTGCCTCCTTGGCGGCTTCAGCTGCAGTAATGTACTCAGCTTCTGTCGTCGAGTCTGCAGTGGTTTCTTGCTTGGAACTCTTCCAGCTCACTGCACCCCCGTTCAAAGTGAACACAAACCCAGATGTAGACTGCTATCATCTGGGTCTGACTGAAACTCGAGTCAGTATATGCCCGAAGTTTCAAGTCCCTCCTCATAGACCAGAAATATATCTTAGTCCTTCTCAAGTACTTAAGGATACATTTCACAGCCATCCAGTGTGTTCACCTGGATTTGCCTGATATGCTCATAACACTTAGAGCAAATGCCACATCAGGCTTGTACATAGCATGGCATACATGATAGACCCTATAGCCGAGGATAGGGGACTCTATCCATGGCTGCCCTCTCTTCAGAGTCTTAGGAGACTGCTCCTTAGAGAGAATAATCCCATGTCTCATAGGTATGAGACCTCTCTTGAATTTCCATGCCAAACCTTTTGACAATGGTATCTATGTACATGGATTGGGTCAAGCCAAGCATCCTCTTAGATCTATCTCTATAGATACGTATTCCCAATACGTAGGATGCTTCTCCCAATCCTTCATGGAGAAGTTCTTTGACAACCAAACCTTTATGATGATAGCATCCCTACATCATTCCCAATGAGTAAGATGTCATCACATAAAGTACGAGAAAAGTGATAGCACTCCCACTGATTTTTATACACACATGGTTCATCTTCATTCTTAATGAAGTCATAAGATTTGATAGCCTCATCAAACCTTATGTTCCAACTACGAGAAGCTTGCTTCAATCCATAGATGGATCTTTGAAGCTTGCATACTTTGTCTGGACACTCTTTGGATGTAAAACCCTCAGGTTGTATCATATACACTTCCTCTCAATGTTTCCATTAAGGAAAGCGGTTTTTACATCCATCTGCCTGATCTCGTAATCAAAGTATGCAGCAATGGCAAGAAGAATTCTGATCGACTTTATCATAGCAACTGGTGAGAAAGTTTCGTCATAGTCAATTCCTTGCCTTTGACGATACCCCTTTGCCACCAACCTTGCCTATAAGTGTCGATCTGTCCATCTGCACATGATCTTTCTCTTAAAATCCACTTGCACCCAATAGGTACAATACCTTCGGGCAAGTCTACCAAGTTCCAAACTTGTTGGTGTATTTGGACTGCATCTCAGAATTCATCGCATCTCGCCATTTCCTGACTGAGGACAATCAACAGCCTCTGGTAGGTCTTTGGATCATCATCCTCATCATAAGACATGCCTTCACTAATATGTCCAACATATCTTTCAGGCTGTCTAGGTACTCTACCAGACCTACGCTGAATGTGGTATATTCTGAACAGGTTCCGGAACGATGTTTCACCTGGTGGACTTTGCACAGTCTGTGGATCTAGAACCTCTTCTAGGTCTACTTACTCCCACTGTCTCTTGGGTAAGGTACTCCTCTTCCAAGAAGACAGCTCTCCTGGCAACAAACACTCTTGTTCACCAGGATGGTAAAAGTAGTACCCAAATGTTTCTTTTGGGTATCCAACAAACCTGCACTTATCGGTTCTGGATTCAGTTATCTGGGTCTTGTCTCCTCACGTGGGCAGGACAGCCCCAGATTTTAACATGTTAAAATCAGGCTTTCTACCCTTCCATATCTCATATGGAGTAGAAGACACAGATTTACTGGGAACCCTATCAGCAGATATGCCGCTGACTCTAGCGCATATCCCCATAAGGAAACTGGTAACTGTGAACGGCTCATCATGGATCGCACCATGTCCAACAAGGTACGATTTCCCTTTCGATACACCATTCATCTGTGTGGTATAGGGAGGAGTCCATTGAGAAAGGATACCATTGTCCTTTAAGAATTGTGAAACTCTGTACTCAAGTATTCACCTCCTCGGTCTGACCGTAGGATTTTAATACTTTCCAGTTTGTTTCTCAACTTCATTCTTAAATTCTTGAATTTCCCAAAGGCTTCAGATTTGTACTTCATTAAGTAAACAAATCCGAACCTTGAGTAGTCATCCGTGAATGTAATGAAGTATGAGTAGTCACCTTGGCTTGGGAAGACATTGGACCACATACATCCGAATGTATTAGTTCCAATATGTCCTTGGCCCTATCTCCATGTCCACTAATGGAGATTTGGTCAACTTACCCATTAAACATGATTCACAAGTTGCATATGATTCATAATCAAATGGATCTAAGTATCCATTCTTATGCAACTTTTGAAGCCTATTCTGCCAATGTGACCAAGCCTACAATGCCATAAGTAGTAGTGTTCACACTATTCTTACTTCTCTAGGAAGAAACATCAACATGGAGATTTTCATAAGAACATCAAGTAGATACAAACCATTACCAAATTTGCTAAAGCAACTAGTTTATTTCTCAAATAAACTGAACAACTATTGTTCTCAATGGTAAACTTGTATCCAATTCTGTCTAAACAAGAAACAGAAACAATGTTCTAATAATGCTAGGCACAAAGTAGCAATCATCTAATGAAAGAAAATGTAACGCCCCGCCCTGGCCCGGACGGCCATACCGACCCACTTCGGACATGACGGAGATGTTACTGGGGAAAAGACCCCAACAGTGTCGAACATCAAGGTGGAATATCTCATGATGAATGGAAATAGAATAAGCGGAAGCAATATTACCATCAACTTTTACATTTACATTCATAATCAAAAGAACTATAAGTATATAACAAAATGAATGTTGTCCATACCTGAACTAGTACATTTAATAAGGTTTAACATTACATTTCTTCTTCCAACTATAATATCATCAATTTATAAAACCCAAGCATCTTTACTTCTCGCAATCCGAACCAAGCCTCGCCAATCCTCTTCTAGAACCTAAGCTTCACCTGATATTAGCAAGAGTGAATCTATAGAAAGACTCAGCAAGTAACTAGGAATTTCAAACTCACAACCTACACTATAGCATATTTTGAAAAAGCATGGTGATATATTTATATATCCAGTGGTAGGATCAGCAGCGATAGAGGTAACAATAACAAAAATAGTAATATTTATAATGAGAATAGTACTGGCAATAGTGACGAATAATAGTAATAGAATAGTAACGGTAGAAACAATGGTAGTGACAATAGTGGTTGGTAATAATAGGAGTAATAGAAATGGCAGTAGTAGTGCTGCTCACTTAGTACACAATCGAATACCAGACATGCAGGATTCTAGAGGTGGCCCCCACAGGTTTAAGAGGTGGCTCCCACTATGTAGCACTTGCGCCATAAGGCCTCAAGAGTGGCTCCCATAGCGTAGCACTTTACCCTGTGTGGTACTTAGTTCCTACACTTCCGGCTAGGCAAGGCAGTAGCAGTGGCAATAGTAGTGGCAGTGATAGTAGAATAATGGTAGTACAATAGTGGTTATGGTAACATAGGAGTAATAGAAATAGTAACGGTAGAAACAATGGTAGACAATAGTGGTTAATGGTAACAATAGGAGTAATAGAAATGGCAATAGTAGTGCTGCTCACATATAGTACACAATCGAACCCCAGACATGCAGGATTCTAGAGGTGGCCCCCACAAGTTTAAGAGGTAGCTCCCACTATGTAGCACTTTGCGCCATAAGGCCTCAAGAGGTGGCTCCCATAGCGTAGCACTTTGCCCTGTCGCACTTAGTTCCTACACTTCCGGCTAGGCAAGGCAGTAGCAATGGCTATAGCAGTGGCAGTGACAGTAGCAGTAGCAATAGCAGTGGTAGTGACAGTAGTAGTGTTAAGCCGGACACATTGCCCTAACTATCAATAGAAGGTCAGTCAGACGGTACACTATCACCTAGGCAAATGAGTGATAGGTCTTGGTTACTGCAGAACCGGGAGAAGCTCTCTCCACATATACCAGTGGTACTTGTCACCTCCAGGATTTCCCCCCGTTGCCCTCGGGGTCTTGTACAATAGTGAACTTTCCTGTAGGGGCATTTCTACAGTACGGTCTCCAGATACTTCCTATGACTGCAGTGTCTATTTCAACCAGACACAGTGCCCAACCGTAGTAGGAAGTCAAATATGAGCTTTCCCATAGGGGCATTTCTATAGTACGGCTCTAATAGAACCCCTATGATAGCATTGTCCATTGGCTACAACAATGATGGCAGTGACGGTATTGGTAATAGAAAAGATAACAGTGTTGGTAAACAATAATAGTAGCAATTTCTATGGTAGCAATAATGGTACGGTGACAGTAGACGGAACACCTGGATAGTAACAGGATAATGACAGTACCGACAATTTAGATATGTTCTTTATCATATAAATAGATTCAAAACTCATTAAAATCAATAGAACTAGAGAATATGATTGTGAATCAAAAGTCTTAATCACTTGCCTCTTGCATGTCAACCAATAAGAATTAAGTTGAAGCCTGCCTTCGATATATGTGCTTCATTTTATTATCGCCCTAATATGCGTCGTGGGTGCCTCCAGAGCACGATCCTATTGAGCAGAACCTTCAGAGCATGATCCTACGAGAAGAACCTCCACAGCATGGATTCTATGTGTAGAACCTCCAGAGCATGATCCTACGAGCAGAACCTCCACAGCATGGATTCTATGTGTAGAACCTCCAGAGCATGGATCCTACGAGCATAACCTCTAGAGCATGGATCCTATGACCGGAATCTCTAGAGCATAGATCCTACAATTAGAACCTTTAGAGTCCGGATCCTACGAGCAGAACCTCCTACTGAGCATGAAGAGGAGAACCCCATGCTCCCTTTCTAGCTCTTGGCCGCTCCCTCTCTTCTTTCCTCTCTATTGCTATGGATGGTGGAATGAGAAGAGAGGAGAGAACCCCCTCCTATTTATAGGCCTTTAGAGCCCCTAGGATGGTGCCACCTTTTCACCTTTCAATGCCAAGATGGTGACACTTGTCACCCTCTCCTCCATGTATTTTTAAGTGGCCACCACCCCACACTTGTCAACCCACTAACCATCCACATCTCACCTCTCTTTTGATGACACTTCTCATTCTTCTAGAAGCTTCCATTACATAGGATGGTGACACTTGTCATCATCTCATCCAAACATATTTAAGTGGCCACCAACCCCACACTTGTCAACAACCATAAGCATCACATCTCACCTCTCTTTTGAAGACACCTATCATTCTTCTAGAAGCTTCCATTACATAGGATGGTGACACTTGTCATCATCTTGTTTAACCTTATCCTATCATGCCGCTATACCATCTCTATGATTTATTTGCTATATACCTATTTGTATGCATATATACCATTGCAACTCATATGAGAGTAATTCTCAAAAATGACTTCCAACTGAGGATATGAAAGTAGTTTTGGGAACTTATAAAATTTAAGATAAGACCCTATGAAATTGGTCAATGATTACTTAACCCTAACATTTGATAATTATGTTCATACATTTTCTATTATAGATATACACAATTATTACATTTATACTTTCTTGGTATTTCTATATACTTTTCCTGAAAAATTAGAAGTTACTAAATAATTATGGTGAGATACGTACGGTTTTACTTAGCGATGAAAATCCCAAACTGATGAGTACGGTGATGCCGATATAAGCAAAACAATTCAAGCAAAATTGTATACAAATTCGGGGCATCACATACTCCCCCCTTAAAAAGAATTCGTCCTCGAGTTTACTCTAACTCCTACTAGATGAGCAGGAATTTATCTAATGGCACTATATTTTTCTCCTTGGTAGCTATATCACGCTTCCACTGCGCCACTCTGATACTATATCCAACAACACTATCACTATAGTACTAACCCATTTTACTTACCTAACATTTTATCATTAATTAACTAGCTCATCTCATGACTTTGAGATGTGAATTAAGTTGATGGATCAATCATGAAGTATTCCAGCCTGAAGAATGCTCTGATACCATTTTGTAACGCCCCGCCCTGGCCCGGTACGACCATACCGACCCACGTCGACAAGAGGAGATGTTACTGGGGAAAAGACCCCACAGTGTCGAACATCAAGGTGGAATATCTCATGATGAATGGAAATAGAATAAGCGGAAGCAATATTACGATCAACTTTTACATTTACATCTCATAATCAAAAGAACTAATAGTATATAACAAATAATGTTGTCCATACCTGAACTAGTACATTTAATGGTTTACATTACATTTCTTCTTTCCAACTATAATCATCATTTATAAAACCCAAGCATCTTTACTTCTCGCAATCCGAACCAAGCCTCGCCAATTCCTCTTCTAGAACCTAAGCTTCACCTGGATATTAGCAAGAGTGAATCTATAGAATCGACTCAGCAAGTAACTAGGAATTTCAAACTCACAACCTACACTATAGCATATT
This sequence comes from Colocasia esculenta, assembly GCA_014218235.1. NCBI lineage: Eukaryota > Viridiplantae > Streptophyta > Magnoliopsida > Alismatales > Araceae > Colocasia > Colocasia esculenta. The sequence goes on from CM024762.1 coordinate 118,291,892, forward strand.
TTGAAAAAGCATGGTGATATATTTATATATCTAGTGGTAGGATCAGCAGCGATAGAGGTAACAATAACAAAAATAGTAATATTTATAATGAGAATAGTACTGGCAATAGTGACGATAATAGTAATAGAAATAGTAACGGTAGAAACAATGGTAGTGACAATAGTGGTTAATGGTAATAATAGGAGTAATAGAAATGGCAGTAGTAGTGCTGCTCACATATAGTACACAATCGAATACCAGACATGCAGGATTCTAGAGGTGGCCCCCACAGGTTTAAGAGGTGGCTCCCACTATGTAGCACTTTGCGCCATAAGGCTCAAGAGGTGGCTCCCATAGCGTAGCACTTTGCCCTGTGTGGCACTTAGTCCTACACTTCCGGCTAGGCAAGGCAGTAGCAGTGGCAATAGCAGTGGCAGTGACAGTAGTAGAAATAATGGTAGTAACAATAGTGGTTAATGGTAACAATAGGAGTAATAGAAATAGTACGGTAGAAACAATGGTAGTGACAATAGGGGTTAATGGTAACAATAGGAGTAATAGAAATGGCAGTAGTAGTGCTGCTCACTATAGTACACAATCGAACACCAGACATGCAGGATTCTAGAGGTGGCCCCCACAAGTTTAAGAGGTGGCTCCCACTATGTAGCACTTTGCGCCATAAGGCCTCAAGAGGTGGCTCCCATAGCGTAGCACTTTGCCTATGTGGCACTTAGTTCCTACACTTCCGGCTAGGCAAGGCAGTAGCAATGGCTATAGCAGTGCAGTGACAGTAGCAGTAGCAATAGCAGTGGTAGTGCAGTAGTAGTGTTAAGCCGGACACATTGCCCTAACTATCATAGAAGGCCAGTCAGACGGTACACTATCACCTAGGCAAATGAGTGATAGGTCTGGTTACTGCAGAACCGGGAGAAGCTCTCTCCACCATATACCAGTGGTACTTGTCCACCTCCAGGATTTCCCCCGTGCCCTCGGGGTCTTGTACAATAGTGAACTTTCCTGTAGGGGCATTTCTACAGTACGGCTCCAGATACTTCCTATGACGGCAGTGTCTATTTCAAACAGACACAGTGCCCAAACGTAGTAGGAAGTCAAATATGAGCTTTCCCATAGGGGCATTTCTATAGTACGGCTCTAATAGAAACCCTATGATAGCATTGTCCATTTGGCTAACAACAATGATGGCAGTGACGGTATTGGTAATAGAAAAGATAACAGTGTTGGTAAACAATAATAGTAGCAATTTCTATGGGTAGCAATAATGGTAACGGTGACAGTAGACGGAACACATGGATAGTAACAAGGATAATGACAGTAACCGAATTTAGATATGTCTTTATCATATAAATAGATGCAAAATCATTAAAATCAATAGAATAGAGAATATGATTGTGAATCAAAAGTCTTAATCACTTGCCTCTTGCATGTCAAACCAATAACGAATAAGTTGAAGCCTGCCTTCGATATAATGTGCTTCCTTTATTATATCGCCCTAATATGCGTCGGTGGGTGCCTCCAGAGCACGGATCCTATTGAGCAGAACCTTCAGAGCATGGATCCTACGAGAAGAACCTCCACAGCATGGATCTATGTGTAGAACTCCAGAGCATGGATCCTACGAGCAGAACCTCCACAGCATGGATTCTATGTGTAGAACTCCAGAGCATGGATCCTACGAGCATAACCTCTAGAGCACGGATCCTATGACGGAATCTCTAGAGCATAGATCCTACAAGTAGAACCTTTAGAGTCCGGATCCTACGAGCAGAACCTCCTACTGAGCATGAAGAGGAGAACCCCATGCTCCCCCTTTCTAGCTCTTGGCCGCCCCCTCTCTTCTTTCCTCTCTATTGCTATGGATGGTGGAATGAGAAGAGAGAGAGGAGAGAACCCCCTCCTATTATAGGCCTTTAGAGCCCCTAGGATGGTGCCACCTTTTCACCTTTCAATGGCCAAGATGGTGACACTTGTCACCTCTCCTCCATGCATTTTTAAGTGGCCACCAACCCCACACTTGTCAACACCATAACCATCCACATCTCACCTCTCTTTTGATGAAACCTCTCATTCTTCTAGAAGCTTCCATTACATAGGATGGTGACACTTGTCATCATCTCATCCAAACATATTTAAGTGGCCACCAACCCCACACTTGTCAACACCATAAGCATCCACATCTCACCTCTCTTTTGAAGACACCTATCATTCTTCTAGAAGCTTCCATTACATAGGATGGTGACACTTGTCATCATCTCGTTAACCTTATCCTATCATGCGCTATACCATCTCTATGATTTATTTGCTTATATACCTATTTGTATGCATATATACCATTCCAACTCATATGAGAGTAATTCTCAAAAATGACTTCCACTGAGGATATGAAAGTAGTTTTGGGAACTTATAAATTTAAGATAAGACCTATGAAATTGGTCAATGATTACTTAAACCCTAACATTTGATAATTATGTTCATACATTTTCTATTATAGATATACACAATTATTACATTTATACTTTCTTGGTATTTACATATATACGTTTCCTGAAAAATTAGAAGTTAACTAAATATATTATGGTGAGATACGTACGGTTTACCTTAGCGATGAAAATCCAAACTGATGAGTACGGTGATGCCGATATAAAGCAAAAACAATTCAAGCAAAATTGTATACAAAATTCGGGGCATCACAGAAAATCTCCTGAGGATAACTTGAGCTCACTGACCCCACAGTGTGCGCACCAACACTGTGCGGTTTCCAAGCCTCAAGTTCACCTCGCCCTTGCTCAGCTTCCTTCTACTTTCAGCACTGAAGCTTCGCCAAGCTTCTGCTCTCTGAGCCTTCATTGCAAGATAGTCCTTGCAATTTCTTTTCCAGTGCCCCTTTTCTTGCAGTGGAAGCACTGGCTCTTTTTTCTCCTTTGCTTATGTCCATTCTTTGTTTGCTTAGACTGCTTCTTTGCATTGGCTTTCTTAAAGGCTTGCCCTGCTATCCTCTTCTGTTGGACTTTCCAACCATGAGAACAGGCTCCTTCTTAAGGTTTCCCTCAGCAGTCTTTAGCATGTTGAGCATCTCAGCTAAACTCACCTCATCTGTTCATTGTGAAGTTCACAATGAACTGGAATATGAATCTGGAAGGACTGGAGAATGAGGTCCGTGCTCAGTTCTTGTCAAGAGGAAACCAGCCCCTCGAGCTCTCAATCCACTCTATCATCTTCAGCACATGAGTCTGTACTGAAGACCCCTCTGCCATGCGAGCTCTGAATAGGGCTTGGATATCTCATATCTCTCCACCTGCTCTGCTCTTCAAAGAGCTCTTGCAAGTGCTACATGATAGATCTAGCATCCATGTTCTCATGCTGCCTTTGCAACTCATTGCTCATTGAGGCAAGCATGTAGCATTGGGCCAGAGTGGAATCCTCCTTCCACTTCGCAAACTCAAGCGTTTCCCCTTCAGGTGCATCAAGGGGTGGTTCAGCTGGGATCTCACCCTCCAGGACATAGGCAATGCGCTCAGACCTGAGGAAATCTTCAGGTTCTGAGCCAATCGAGTAGTTCGGGCCTGTCAATCTGTTGGCATCCAGTATGCCACGGAGTGGGTTACCTGACGACATTTGCTTATAAGGAAATGTAAATACAATTGCAGATGTTCATATAATAATTAAATCTAGATTAGGACTTTAATCAAGATTAGCTCCCACTATTTTCCGGCAGACTGTATAACCCTCAGATATACAGAATGGGAGACAGACGGTCTCCTAGTGGGGATCGGAATCTCACAGACTCATAGCATGATCTTGTGGATAGCACAACAAACATACTATGATCTGAAAGCGGTCAACCCTTGACACTTGCAACTCTTGCAATATCCGATCTTATTTTGGCCCTGAATTTTAATGACCTTGTGGATAGCACAACAAGTCATTAATCTAGTCTAAGCAGTACCATCATTACGTAACGAGCATAGATTTGGATGTAGCCCTGTGGATAGCACAACAAGCTACACGTCCTCTACCCCGTTTAAGGCATCATCATGCCATAGTTTTAGTCTGTCATTAGACTGACAAGCCTTATGGATAGCACAACAAACTTGCCCGATCTAATGGCAATCCTAAAACTATAATGATGGAGGGCCACGTAATTCATTCTAAATGATTACGCTACGGCTAAAAATTGAACGAGGGATTTTGACATATTTTATCTTGGTCTCTATATCTGCGTGCTATTGATATATAGAATTTGGAATATCATATATTTAATTATATATATCATAGCACATTCACACATATCAAATATATGAAGAAATACGATGGATGATCATGGACTTAAACCTAGAGTGCATTACCAGAGCAGTTGGTAATCCACAAAAATGGTGAACAAATGGCAGCCCCGCATCTGATGCTTTAGCTTGATGTAACTTTATCTCCAGCAAGGTCCTGCAAGGTACTCTCCTCCATCTCCGCCATCCGCTTCTAAATTACAAGTAATATTAAATTGGGCTCGCAGGCCATAAATGTACATAGATAATAATAAGAAACCTGAACAAGTCAAGGGGAGTACATAACAGGAGGGAGATAGAATGTACAACCGGATTTATAGAGGGAGAGAGGGAGGCACGCAGTCCTCATAAATTACATCATTTACCATTAACCATAAAATTCATCACATGATATCTGAGTCCATGACCATCCATCCACATGCATCACATGCATCAACAAGCAATTATCACATAATTACTTCTGAAATATTTTACTTCAAAAATATAATAATTATACTTTGAAAACCATTTAACTAAACAATTTAGCTAACATGATATCATCTAATCAACATTAGATAAACGTCATTCACCGTTACTGCATGAAGTCGCCAAAATGTACAGTTAATTAATTTAAAATTCACATTTCTAAATCAATTAACATGTCTTAATTAGATTAGAGGAAATAACTAAAACGGTTTCAGATTTCCTTTAAACTAATTAAGTAATGGGTCATATATATGAAAAATAATTTACAGAGAGTTAAAACAATTTTTAAAACTCTTAAAACTAATTTTCATAATTTTTTGGGATTTTAAAACATTTTTCTAAATTTTTAAACAATTTAAAAACATTAAGAAAATGGAAAAATGGGGGAAAGGGGGGCAGACCGGTCCGGATCCGGCGCGGGCCGGATCCGGCTGCCCGGGACCCGTGGGGGTCCGCCCGCGACTTACCCGCGGGCGGACCCGCGCACGGCCCCGGGGGACCTGCGCGGGTCACCCCCGCCGCCCGATAGGGCCGTGGCGGTTGGGGAAAACCCTAGCCGCCGCCCCACCGGGGCAGCGCCGGTGGGGCGCGGTCCTGCCGCCCTCCGCGCCGCCTCCGGCGGCCGCGGACGGCGCCGGCGGTGCCGGAGGCCGCAGCCCTCCGCCCCTAAGCACCCGGAAAAACCCGAAAAGCCCTAAAAATCTGCAAAAACGCCCCACCTTGGACTGTCCAATCTGCACGACGGCGGCATCTTGTAGAGGGCCGTGTGGCCTCCACAGTGGGCCAAACGACGCCACAAAGGGTTCTCCGCGAAGCCCTTGGTACCAGGAACATCTTCCATGTGCCAAGCGGCAAGTGCACATCTCATGTGAGACCCACGAACACGTCAAACATGGCGACTCATGCACAATGCGAATCGACGAAAACGCATAAAATATCATACACAAGACGCCGATTCCGAACGTACCAGCAACCTGGCTCTGATACCACTGTAAGGTTTCGTATAGAGCGCAGCGGAAACGCGAATCCCTCAGGTAGATATCGTTGCCGGTGGTTGGATCGAACAAAAACTGTGAACCACGCACAGGCAGATCTCATCTTTACCTTTGCGGGGTTGCGTAACTCCCGAATCCGGGGAGGAGGTGGCGCAGGAGGCACCGGTGCTTCAAGCCGTTCAAGTGTCCGGCCTCTAGACGTATCCACGCGAGCTCCGGACGCAGACGGGATCTCCTCGTTCTCCATGCGTCTCCCGGATCTCAGCTCCACCATGTGCCGAAGAGAGGAGAGAGAGGGTGGGGGGCACCCTGGGAGAGAGAGAGGAAGGGGGCGGCCAGGGTTAAGCCTGGAGCTTGGCCCAGGGTTTAACTCTCAGCGTATATTTATAGACACCGCGGTTTTTCACAAAAACCCAGTCATTGTCTATAAAGAACACCTTGCCCAGTCTGCTCGGAACTCTTATGTGTGTGACCCTCTAGGCCCAACTGCTAGTCCAGTTTTCAGCCCATTAAGCTCAATAACTCTTTATTGACTTATGGTAATTAATTAACATCTCATATTAATTAATTACACAATCATTATCGTCTCACGATAATTGACCGGGCTTCCAATCAAGTTGGGTGCCAAGCAACACCACTTGATCCTGGAAAGCATTGGGGTTCAGCAACCCATTCAAGGAACCTTTTGTATCATCAGTTACCACATGACTTTAATCCTTCGCTCGTACAATGCTCCCGAGTGCACTTAGGGTATGGTCAACTGTCAAACCCTAATGTGTGTACTCACTTGGTTTAGATGCCGCATAACAATATCAGAAAACTCCTTTTCTGATAAGTAGTCTTGCCCTGGCCAGGGACTATCAGGCATCCTTCCATAGAGCATTCACTCTCCTATTACCGAGAGCGAGCGATCCCATATTGACCACACAATCACCTTCGAAGGTATTCCGCTAGATCCGATCACTTAACTAATTAAGACCTCATGGCTAGAGATCTATAAGTCAAGGTCAAAACCCAGAAGTCCACCAACAAGGTGTCCTTGGTGTCTCAGGTCTAAGGACCAATCACGCCACTGTGACAATGAATCTAGCTGGTTGACAGTAAGGTAACATTACCATCCAGCGATTCATAACGGATCAGTTCAGTGAACTCATTCTCCAATGAGCACCTACAGATTCACCTTAGTGTCTCCACACAAGTGACTATGAGACCAGTCACCCTCATCATATGAGCAGGTGCAACCTATACTAGTCTAACCGGATATTCAATGTCCTTCTTGAATATCCTCCGACTAGGAACAATTAAGAATATACGTTTAAAGGATATTAATCTCATTGTTATGATCTCATCATAATTAATATCCATTGCGTATATTCATGGACTTCATAATGAAACGATAAACGAATTACACATAATGAATATAAGAGCCTTATTATTATTATCAAAGAACAAGATTGTACAAGTTATGATTGGCTTGAGGACACCCATAACTAACAACAATGACTTTGGTGTGAACTCAAGCAAGCTTGAGGGGAAGGTCTACTACCCAGATGACATCATTAAGGTGGCTTGGGCAAAGATCCTCCATGACTTGGTACGACACGAGGTGAGGAGGTGACCCCTAGGGATGAGAAGGAGTCTCCACTACCCTAAAGGTGTTCAGAACTAACCGGTGAGGTAGGCATACTCTACCCTTCATCGCCATCACTCAAGACGATAGATGGGGAGGTTTTATGAGGAGCGAAGAACCCATTGACGATAAAGTTGATGTGAGGCAATATGTTTGAAACACTAGGGCGTAGGATGGCATTGTGCACCATGGATTCCCCATTAACCTCAACTTAAAGAGGCTTAGGGAAGATAGCATTGGTCCTGCATCCCGACAACATTTTCCTAAAGGCCATGACATAGTGATCTATGAAGAAGCATTCGTTAGTCAACCAACACATCACCCTGACCCATCAATTTTATGTCTACGTGGCAATGTGTGTTAAGCAGCTATCTTGGTCATTGGTCACGTGACACCCAAACTGTACAATGATACGCCATGGCCACAGCTTCCCCAGGAAGGAAAAGAAGCACTAGTAGCTTCATCATCAGCTACAAGTCACATCGAAGGACAATTTGGATCAACCAGCTCATAGCTTAAGGCTCTAGGGTGGTAATCGTCATTCTCCTTGCACTTTCTTTCGAGCACGAGACTCTCATACTCAAGAGTGGGGGAGCAAGTGTAGTGTAGGTTGCACTATAATATTATCTTCAAAAGTATTTAGTTTTAAGTGATTAACAAAACACAAATATATTTAGTTTTGAATGATTAACAAAATTCTCATATATTTAGTTTTGAAGCGATTAACAAAACACTTGTATATAATTATTTAATTATTTAAATAATTCATATTTTTCATATTCCATTGCACTCTGATTAGTTTCAATTGTCTAAGTCATCGATTCAATAATCGATTATATCATGCTTAAAGTACTTGATAATCGATCAAAGTTTGATTCAGCTTTCAAGTATTCAATAAGTCTGCAATATCTAATCGATTATACTTCAATCACCACCGACATTTATTAAGTTTCAACTTTAAAATTCTTCGAAGCCCACAACAGAAGTCATCGTTAATCAATTATGTCTTGACTTCATAATTCTTCTAAGTCTAGATAGCATGGATCGTTAACTGATTATGTCCACAAGGATGCATCGTTAATCTATTATGCAATGGTCTCATGAAAAATTCTAAGTCCATGGACAAATAGTCGATAATCGATTATGTAGTGGCACCATGAAAAATCCTCAAGTCACACACAATGCATGTTAATCGATTGTATTTCACAATTGTAATCGATAATTGATTATGTTTTCGTCTGTGTAAAAATTTCTAAGTCCACACAGAGAGCTCAATAATCGATTATGCTGCCTCGTAAGAATCTGTCTAAGTCCACAGTGAAAGTGTTAATCAATTATGTTTCTCATCGTGAAGTTTTTTGAAATCCACACAGTGAATAGGTTAATTGATTATGTCTTCAAAAGTGAAAATTTCTAAGTCCACACCTTGACATGGTAATCGATTATGTGTTCAACAGAGTGAAAATTTCTAAGTCCATAGTGTAGACACGCCATTTTGGCAACATATCGAGTAAATTTCATGTTATACCGTAATGCCTCGAAGTGGCTCTCTTCAATTAACCTCTTAAGTGATTTTCCTATTTTTTGGATTTTTGTAGGATTTTCAGGGATTTTTATAAGGGGTCTAAAGAGGTCTATTGAGCTTCAGTCATTCGCGTCTGACACAGTGGACGCCTTTTAGGACGTCTGATCTGCGGTGGGTAAAACCGACGCGTATCACACTTCCTTTTCTAGCGCTTACTCTGTTTTGAATCGCGTCCAAATGAGCCGCCGTAATTAATAGTTTTCATTTTCGACGCGTATCACACTTCCTTTTCCCACGAGGTGTGTTCAAGCCCATGCAATTGTCTTTTCCATTTACTTCTTTGATTTTGGTGCTACACTTC